>CM076571.1:250434905-250715384 GCA_034641835.2 Pinus albicaulis
TCTTCATACAATCCAACAGATCTTTAATAACACAATAAGACTTTAAAAAATCTACCTTAAGATTATGATATTTTATCATAGAAACAAATATCAAATTATTTTTTATTTTGGGTACATAAATTACATTTTGAATATTCCTCATATTTCCATGTTATGAAACCATCTCCAAAAATAGAAGAAAAGAGATATCAATGCCTTAAAACTCAGCCACTTCGAGGGGGAAACCTCCTTTGCATTACATAAATGAACAATTCTTCGATGATCAAATGACAAAAACTCCTTTCTATATATAGGAGCCCATGGGATCACAATATAATTCTAGCCAATATAATAATAATAATGTACGGGAACAATAATAAAAATATGGGGGTTACAGGGGTACAACAATAACAATAAGGGGGCTACACTAACAACAATATGGGACTACACTAGTAATATAGGGAACTAACATGCCCCTCTCCTTCAAAAAAGTGTTGTCCTCAATGCTTGAGTAGCTCTCGATGCTTTTGTATAACATTCTCATTCTCCCATGTAGAGTCTTCAGTGGCTAAATTCTTCGACTTCATGAGATACTCTGAAATTGATCGATTTCGTAGCTGTCAAGTTCTTCTTTCTATGGCTGCTTCAGGTTCCAATATGATTTTTCCTTCCTCACCAAGTTCTGGAAATATTGTTTGAACTAGAAGTTTGTCACCTATAACCTTCTTTAAGCATGAAACATGGAAAACAAGATTCCCTCGAGAAGAAGTAGGAAGCTCCAATTTTTATGCCATAGTACCAATCTTTTGCAACACCTTGTAAGCACCATATCACATTAGCGATAATTTATTATCCTTATTAGCTTTCTTAATGTAATTTTTTTTTTATGGTTTTAGCCATAAAAATACCCAGTCTCATGCCTAAATACTTCTCTCGCTGTGATGTTGAAATGCCTATTTTTTCATTCGATTTTGTGCCAAATTTAGGTTATCCTTTAAGATTTTGAGAACTTGTTGTTGATTCTCGATGTGATATTCCACTGCTTGAACCTTAGAATTTTCTCTTAAATGTGATGTGATGGATGGAGGATGATATCCCTAAAGATCCATAAATGGGGTCATTTTGCTGTAGTATGGAAGGAAGTGTTATACCACCATTCAACCAGAGGTAACCACTTGACCCATTGTGTTTTTTTATTAGATACAAAACAATGAAGATATCCTTCAAAACATTTTTTCCCTATCTTGGTTTTCCCATAAGATTGAGGATGATAAGATGAGCTATGATCTAGTTGAGTATCCAGACAAGAAAATAATTCTGGTCAAAAATTTCTAGTAAAAATGGGATTTCTCTCGCTTACAATAATTTGTGGCTTTCCATGTATCTTTTAAATATTTTCCATAAATGCAGTAGCAACTGTACTTGCTCTAAATGGATGAGATAATGCACAAAAGTGTGCATACTTGGTAAGTCTATCAACTACCACTATGATGGCACTCTTTCCTTTGGACTTAGATAAACTTGTGATAAAATCCATTGAAATCTCCTCCCAACGTTAACTTGGAATGGATAAAGGTTGTAGAAGACTCAGGGTATTAATTGTCTCAAATTTATTTTTCTAGAAAACCAAACATTGAACCACAAATTTTGAATATCAGATTTAAGGCCATCCCAAAAAAAATATTTCTTCACCCTGGGGTGAGTTTTTAAAAATCTTGAGTGTCCTCCTAAGGGAGAAGTGTGAAATTAAAAAATAATATTTTGTTTTAGTTGGGAATTCTTACAAAGATATATGTGTTCTTTGTACCATAAGGAATCATATTTCCAACTAAATGTATCATATTTACTTGGATCTTGCTGCAACTTTTGAATGAGTTTCCACACTTCTTCTTCCTTCGTCCATTCATCCCTTTCTTCGATTATCCGATCTGGTTGGATAATAGAAATGACACGAAGTAATGCTTCCACCTCTTCATCCTTTCTTGAGAGTTCATCTGCAACAAAATTTAGCTTCCCTTTTTTGCAAATGATTTCAAAGTCATAACCCAACATCTTTGTGACCCGTTTTTGCTTCTCTTTTGAAGATAGTCTTTTTTCCAAAAAGTATTTATTACTCTCATGATCAGTTTTTACCTTGAAGTGTCTTCCCATTAGGTAAGGTCACCATTTATTTTATGCATGTAGTATTGCCAACATTTCCTTCTCATAAATACCTTTCTGTAATTACTTTCCTTTGATTGGACGACTTTCAAAAGCAACGGGTCTTCCTTCTTTCATTAAAACAACACCAATTCCGTTTCCTGAGGCATGACATTCGACAATAAAGCTTTTTGTGAAGTATGGCGTAACTAATACTAGTGCTAGGCACTTTTCCTCTTTAAGATGTTCAAAGTCCTTAGTTGCTTCAGGAGTCCATGAAAATGCATCTCTCTTCAATAATGTTGCTATAGGTGCTGCTATTCTCGCATAATTCTTAACAAACTTACGATAATACCGTGTTAACCCCAGAAATCCTCGCAACTGTTTTATGGTTGTGGGGACTTTGCATTCATTAATGGCTTTAATTTTTCTAGGGTCTACCTTAACACCCTCATGAGATACAATATGACCGCGATATTCCACCTCTTGTACTCCAAAGAAACATTTGGAGGATTTTGCATATAATTGTTTCTCCTCCAATAGTTTGAGCACCTTGTCAAAATGTTGAACATGATCCTTCTAAGACCTGTTGTAGATTAGTATATCATAAAAATATACCAACAAAAATTTTCTAAGGAAGGGTTTGAAAATGGAATTCATCAACCCTTGAAATGTACAAGGTGCATTGGTAAGGCAAAAAGGCATGAACAAAAATTCATAATGAGCCTCATGAGTTCGAAATATTGTTTTCGAAATATCTTCTGTCTTCATTCTATTTTGATGATATCTTGAACAAAGATCCAACTTGGTAAAATAAATTGCTCCATGTAATTCATCCAATAATTCATCAATCACAGTAATGGGAAATTTATCTTTAATAGTGAGCTTATTGAGCTCCCTATAGTTTGGACACATGTGCCATGATCTATCCTTCTTGTGCACCAATACTGCTGGAGCAGATAAATAACTTTGACTCGGTTGAATTATTCCAGCCTCCAACATTTCTGCAATCATGCATTCAATTTCGCTCTTTTGGACATAAGGATATATGTAAGGCCTGATGTTTGGAGGATCACTTCGTGGAATCAAATTAATAGCATGATCATGATCACAAATAGGTGGGAGTCATTTGGGAGTTTCAAATACCTTGGAATGATTTTCCGAGGCTCTTTGGAGATCTGGAGTAATAGATAATTTTGATGTTGGAAATTCTAGTGAGCATAATTGTGAAATTATGCCTCCTTGTTCTTTCTTCAGAAGATTTGTCATGACATTAACACTTTTTATCTTTCCCCGCTTCCATGTGATACCCCGTAATTCAACTTCCTTTCCTTCTGAAAAATATTTCAAGAATTTATTTTGAAAATTAAAAGATACCGTACCCAAATATTGTAACCATTCTACTCCTAGTACAACATCAACACCTCCCATTGGAATGGAAAGAATTGGACTATTTAATACATATTACCCCATATTTATCTTGATATTATGGCATTTTTGAGAGAAATTTACAGTTCCTCCATTTTCATCCATCACTTGACATTCTAGTGATGGGTATAGGAAGCAATTCAATTCCTTGGCTACCTTACAATGAATAAATTTATGGGTACTACCCAAGTCAATCAACACGATTACCTTTTTCTTCTTGATATGTTCTTCTATCTTGAGAATTTGAGGAGTGTTAATTCCTATCGATGCATTACAAGATATGGTCGGACTCATTTCTTATTTCTATAGGGTTGGTTCTTCTTGTATATCCTCTTCTTTTGAAGTTCCTTGTTTATTTTCTTCCTCCTCACAATCTATGTAAAATAATTTCTTCTCAACACACTTATTACCTATAGTGTATTCTCTATCACAACTATAGAAAAGGCCTTTTTCTCCTTTTTCTTCCAATTTTTGTGGTGTCAACCTTGTAGGTTGTGGAATTCTAGGAGTAGTAACACTTCCATCTTTATAGATGTGAGTGGTAGGCTTCCTTGTCACCATAATTTTAATTTCAATTTTTCTTGCCAACCTGAATGCATTTTCCAATGAATCAGGTTCCAAAAGGCGAACCTCATGTTGGATGTTATCCTTTAAAGTGCTTATGAAAACATCAATCATGTGTTCCTCTGGAATATCAGCTACCCTTATATTAAATTTTTGGAAGTCCTCAATGTGCTCCACCATTGTACCCTTTTGTTTGAGATTTATCAATTGGATAAAGAAGGTGTTTCTCTTTGTATCCTCATAATGTGCTATCATTTCTTCCGTAAAAATTGACCAAGTGACAATATTTTTATGAGAGAAAATCCATCGATACCAAGTGACATTAAATACTAAATCTCAACCAAGTGACATTAAACACAAATCTCGATGATACAAATAGAAGTAGAATTCCCGAAGAAATGCTGCAACAACAACTTTAGTTCCACTTTCATCCAATGCAGCAACAGAGTCAACAATGCCACCGTCACTGTCAGCAACACTATCATCAGCTGTGGGGTCCACATGAGTATCTTATGGCGTGGTAACATTGAGGGCGATTTAATATTGACCAACTCAACCATCATCATGGTTATCTTCATCCACATCCGTGACGGTATCTTCATCCACGACACCTTTCTCTAATTTCCTTCCTGGGTGTCAGGAATCAAAATGAAACTAACCGCATTCAGGCGCTTGCCATGCGCGACCACAACCACCAAAAACTTCTTCAACAACGTCGTTCGATCTCTAATAATATTATTGACGGTTACGTGTCAATGCCATTGCATAATGATGATATTTATCACGTGCACAATGATGATATTGATGGTTACGCGACTGCATAGTAATATGAGATTTCTTTGTAATTTTGTTTGAACTTACCTGTCTTGGTATATAAGTGGATCTGCATTTTTTTTGCACTTCTTGTAATTGAATCTCCTCTCCTAGATTTGTAGTTTTCAATCTGAGGTGTAATATCATTTTGTAATATTAATAGCTATTATATTCCAAAATCCCACTACTCATACATCCACATTATTCTGACCATATTGGTATTCAAATTGATAATACTAGATGTTTTCTTTGAAATTTCTCTCCTCTGTGTATAAAGATTCAAATATATATATAATAAAATATTTTGATAGTCAAAGAGAAAGTATAAAATATTATGATAGGTAAAGAGAAAGTAAAAAAATTATTTACTTTTTAATAAGAGAGAGATATATCATTTATTCAATTCTTAATTAATATTTAATATGATTTGTTTGAGTATTTGCTGGATTTATGGTTAAATTAAATCTATATTAATTGCAGCAAGTTATATGTATTGTTGTTTGATTAGTTTAAAATCTTTAAATAAAATTGTTAGTTTTTTCTTTTCAAATTAAAAAGATCAATTATGTTATTAGTTTTTTATAAGTTTAAAAAGAAAAAATTATAGGGAAACTAATCAACCTCTTAAATAAAGGAAGTAGTGATTTCGTGTATCTTTCACTCATATAGAACTATAACTAAAAGCAAGAGGGTAGAACCACATTCCCTTAATTTATTTGCATAAATAAGCTTCAAAATACCCAAGAATGTGGACAAATTCACAAAATTCTTTCAGCTTTCTTGGAATTTAATAATATTTATAACCATTATTTATAGAGATATTGGAGCAAGGAAAGTTGAATACGATATAATATTTAATTAAACTTAGGATATTTTTTATTCTCGAGGCGGGAGAGCTTACGAATGGAAACACCAATCTCTCTCTTCTATTTCTATTCTTGATTGGAAACACATTTCAACTCCTTTTTCTACATAAGCTTTTGTCTTTTTTTCAAAGTTTGTCATGACCATATTTGTATTTAACAAATCACAAAGCTTTATCTTACAACTTATAGAAGTTTCCATCATTCCTTCTCTACCCATATAGATGATGTTGATTAAAATTTGTGAATGTTGCACTTACATTGCTTCATTGAGTGATTAGGTTTTGTGTTGATGAGATGGATGAGCCATAGCCCTACCCTTTATCAATCAAATTATATCATAGTAGCTTCCTCATTAAGTGAGACAACTGTTAAAAATTTGAAAATAACATTGTAAACCTCAACATGGATAAATAAAACAAATAAATGCTCGGGGACTTAAGGGACATCAGTGCTCAACATCAAGAAGAGAATAAAATATTGAAGGAGAAGCTCCAAATGTTCAATAAGAGGATTCCAAAAATGGAGAAGTACCTTCATGCCTTTGCCAAACTATTGTGATTGATGAAGAAGAAATTTAATGAATTCATAGACTTCCTTACAATAGTCAACACAAATTTGGACAATTAAAAAATGAAGCTTGTACATCGGAGAGAATGTGATTTAGATTGAGTGTTGGCATGGGAATAGAGTCACACAAATGATGACTTGACTACAAAAAGAATTGGAAGAGAAGGAGGAAGCTTTGGAAAGCCTCCAAGAAGTGGTCTAAGAGCATTAGGAAGTAATTCCACCTTCGACTCTAATTATAATGGAAACACCAAAAAGAGACACACACCCTATAGAGACATTCTCTCTCTCCATGAATGAACGTTTTTCTTGTTGGGAGCTTTACCTATTGCTTAGGAATTTCATTTAATTAGAAAAAAATATAGACCCTTAGGATTTTTTCTACATTTTTGGTTTCCTAAATCTATATCCTAGGGAGTTTTTTGACATTGACGAATGTTTAAATCATCCCTCTAAACATTTCATTCATGTTTTTTTTTCTTTAGCTTCTTTACTAGGCATTTCACTCACCTACCAGTTAATTATTTTCATCTTGTAATCCACAAATCCATTTTTTCACAGCCAACAACTCTCATAACCTCAGTTATCAATTTTGTGGCTATTTTGGTATGATTTGAAAATTTTAAGTGAAGAATGGTAAAAAAACATTTCTAACTTAGATTTGGAAAGTTGAATACTTTTTTTTAAAGCAATTTATTTCTTCGAAATATATTTTTTGTTGATCAGCGGTTGTCATTGATGTCAACCCAAGTAGCACCAGGGGCTAACCCAATATTGAATGAGAAGTTTGACCTACCAAATTAATATATTCCAGGTCAATAATTCTTTAGATGGTTTCTACTTGTTGAGATGTTTTTGTTGATAGATGGCACGCCATGTAATTCTTCACCGTTTGAGAGATATTCATGTTTGAAGTTTGTACCCCAGTTAGTGGGCTAAAACCCCATGGGGTTGGGGCATGGGTCATTGAAAAGTCATAATTAATATTTTCTAAGCTCCTAAAATCCCTCCCACATTCACTTGTTGAAGCCCCTCTCAACTTAAGCATTCATATATATCGTGATCTTCATTTCCTCCTTAGGTAAGGGATTCGGCCATCTGAAACAGGACATCGTGGAATTTTCGCTCTAATTTTTTTTCTACGAAGGCTCAGAAGCTGAAACTGTTATGAGGCAAAGAAAAAATCCTGAGGAAGCTGCAATAAAAATTTCAGATCATGTTGCACAATTTTTTTGGATATATGATCTGTGGAAGTAAGGGTTTTTGCGGGCTCCTGAAATTCATCTGAAAGAAGTGACCTTGGTAAATTCGTCATAACTCTCTCTCTGAGTATCGGATTGGAATGTCGTAAAACGTGACAGATAGTGCACAATCTTTAATTTTCTCTCTATCAATTTGAGAAGAAAATTAATAAAACAGTGACACGTGGCACTCTGTACAAGTGCGCTTTGATGAAAGAGTACATAATTAGGGCAGTGTGAGAAATTGGGTATAACTATCTCTTGAAGAATCCAAATTGAGTCAGACCTATGGCATTGGAAAGAAGACTCTGAGGAATACTATAGGACCAGAAATCAGATATTGAGGATCTGAAATAACATATATACACCAGATTCAATATCGAGCTCCTAGAAGGCAAGAAAAAGCTAGATCATGTGTTGTCAAGGATTACAAAGGACCATAATTTCTACGACATAAAAGCAAAAAAAGGTGCAGCAGAGGGTAGCATGACAAGAGCAGCAACCAAGGTGCATAACAGCAACAAGAAGTTCATCATATGAAGTCTTCAAGTGGGCAGCACTACATACAATCATTGTAAAGGTATCATTGTACTTAGTCATTGTAAATACATTATTTTACAAATTGTACTAGTGTCTATCGTCCAAGGGTTGAAGAGGCAGTGTTGGGAGGTCTAGGATCATCATTAGGTGGTTGTGTCAAAGTTTGGGTTATGGTCTAGTATATCTTCTTCTTCTACATCATTCTATATCATTGTAAAGTGGACCATTTTTCCCTCGTACGGGAGTCCATTCTTCTTTTATTCTTCTATAGGGTGCTAGGGTGGTGCTAGGGTGAGTTGCAGCTCATTGGGTGTTGGGGCATCCATTCAGTGACTACTGAATAATCTCGGGCGTTGGAGCGTCCATCCAGTGGGAGCTAGAGAAGAATGCTTTTCTAGATTCTAGGAAGTTGGAGCTTTATTTTCAATTGGAGTTGAAAAGAATTATTAGAAAAGCATTAAGTGGTTTTTGTCCCAAATTGGGTTTCCACCTTAAAAATTTTGTGCATTTGTGTTCCTCTTGTTTTTTTATATTATTTTACAAACACTGATAATAATTGAAGATTAACTAATGCTCTAATTGAAAGAAATACTGATTCACCCCCCTCTCAGTATTTCCAACAATTGGAATTGAGCTTCTTGTGCTTAATGCTTGGTTACTTATTTGGAACATGAGGTCATGAGCTTATACAGAATGTTGTGTTTACCTCGAGAAATAATTATGCACTTTGGAAAGGAAGAATGGGGGTCTATCTCTTGGCGCAAGATTACGAAGTATGGGACACTGCTCAAAATGGATTTACATCAACCGCGGATGAACAAGGTAAGAAGAATTTGGTAAATGATGCAAAAGAAAAGAATATGATTATCAGTGGACTTATTGAATCTGCTTATCATAAGGTGTTGGGTTGTAAAACCGCCAAAAATGTATGGGACAAGCTTGAGAATATATATGCAGGTGACTCAAATGTCAAAGAAGCAAAGCTTCAAATCTATAGAGAAAAATTTGAGCAACTCATAATGAAAGAAGATTGCAACATTGTTGCATACTTTCAATATGTTGATGAAATAACCAATACTCTGGAAGGATTGGGAGAGCCAGTTGACGAGAAGACTATTATACGGAATATTCTTAGAATGTTACCAGGGAGATTCAACCCAAAGGTATCGGTCTTAGAATACAGTGCAAATCTGGACAAACTCAGCAAAGAGGAATTACATGGAGTTCTCATAACATATGAAATGAGACTTGATGAAGAAGAGGGTACTTCGCATCTAGAAACTGCGTTCGTTGCATCTAAGAAAACCAATAAGGATAAACAACCTTCAATTGAAAAGACATGCACCTGCAAGTGTGAAGAAAAGGGAGATGATGAAGAATGTCTTTCAGATGAAGAATATGCTTACTTCATGAGAAAACTACAAATTGGTAAGGGACAATTCAAAGGTAAACTTCCATTGATATGTTTCAGCTGTAATGAGGTTGGGCATTTTGCAGCAAAATGTCCAAACAAAAGTAATGGCAACTCAAAAAGAAAGAAAAGCTTTAAGAAATTCAACAAGCAAGGATCCAAAAGGAACTTTCTCTCTAAAGAAGATAGCTCATCATCCGATGAAGACAATGATAGTGAAGAAGAAGCCAATGAGAGAGTATTGTTTATGGCCAAACACAATAAACCCAAGAGGTAATAAATAGCAGAAGAAGGATGGACCTTGACAGAATTTTATGAGAGAGCAATCAAGCTTATAAAAAGTCTAAAGGCGGAGGAAGATTCGTTTCCAAAACTCTTGAAGACAAGTTCAGGGTCTCAAAAATTGAAGTTAGAAGAACACAAATGCATAATTTGAAGAGTCACTTCAAAGAAGTTGGAAGAAATCAACCAAAGGGAAGAATTAGAAGCCCAAATAGTCTCGTAGTGAGGAAGTGAAGAAAGGAAAAACTATCCAAAACTATGCCAGCATTTCAGGGGGCATTGGAAGAAATCATCAACAATCAACGATCTTACAATGACAAAACCGGCATCGGTTACAAAGAAGAAGAAGTAGGGCCTTCTACAACAAAATACAAGGAACCTATGAGATATGACATGCATAGAACTTCGTGGATACAGTTATAGAACAACCTTGGAAGACAATTCCTCGACGAAAATTTCCATCTAGGTACCAACATATTTTTTATGGCTACTGTTATTCATGTGGAAAATTTGGTCATAAAGCTGTAGAATGCCGCACGTACCCTAGGAATGAATACAATTCCAGGAGATCTGTCGAATATGAACCTCCCAGGGCTCAGCGAAATATCAATAGATTTGAACATTTAAGAAATAATATTGAATGTTACAAATGTCAAAACTTTGGACATATAGCCAAAGACTGCAAACTTGAAAATCCTCCAGAAGAATCTTCAAAGCCACAAAATGAATGAACATGGAAGAATAAGAAGAATGATAATTGTGCTCTCACTCTCAAGGCTCAAAAGAACAAAGATGTGTGGCATGTTGATAGCGGTTGCTTAACGCATATGACTGGAGATAGAAATAAATTTGTATCTCTGAAAGAGAAGAAGGATGGAACCGTGTCCTTTGGAAATGATGGATCTTCAAATTTTATAGGATCAGGTACTGTCACTCTCGGAAGAAAAGATGTTCTAGCCAAGAATGTTCTATTGGTTGAAAACATGAGTCATAATCTGCTCAGTGTTGGACAAATTTTTGATCAAGGACACACAATACTATTCAACTCCACGAAATGTGAAATCGGGAAAGGCGTGTATGGTGAAATTGTGATGCCCACAGAGTCGGGCTCCAATGAGAGGCTGATCTGAGTAAACTGACTAAAGCATGTATAATAGCTAAAGAGGATGATACAATAATTGGTAGCAATGATGATCGTCTAAGTAAGAATTTTGCTACAAAGGTGCAAAGTGATTTTGATATGTCTTTACTTGGTTGAAAATTGAGCATAGACAACTCATCTAAGGATGTGGATCAAAGGTTGTATAGATCTATGATTAGTAGTCTTATATATGTAATAGCCTCCCGACCAGATGTTATGCAAGCAGTTGGACAAGTAGCAAGATTCCAAGCAGCACCAAAAGAATCACATATCAAATATTCGCCAGCATTGGAATATCTTCGCTAGAAGCTTGGGATTCTCCCAAGTTCTCATTAGATTTTACTTTTTCAGAATATAAAGGGGGAGTGGAAGTGTGTAGAGGTCTGCAGGACGGTTGTGTGTCAGCACGAGTGGAAGTGTGTATAGGTCCGCAGGATGGTTGTGTTTCAGGGGGAGTTACCCTTTGCCATTGATGTCAAAGGGTGAGAGAATGTTGTAGGAAGAGGTGTGATGATCGCAGGGGGAGTACTTGTGTTGCCATCAATTCCAAAGGGGGAGATTGTTGATCAACGGTTGTCATTGATGTCAACCCAAGCAGCACCAGGGGATAACCCAATATTGAATGAGAATTTTTACCTACCAAATTAATATATTCTGGGTCAATAATTCTTTTGATGGTTTCTACTTGTCGAGATGTTTACGTTGATATATGGCACGCCATGTAATTCTTCATCGTTCGAGAGATATTCATGTTTGAAGTTTGTACCCTAGTTAGTGGGCTAAAAACCCATGGGGTTGGGGCATGGGTCATTGAAAAGTCATAATTAATATTTTATAACCTCCTAAAATCCCTCCCACATTCACTTGTTGAAGCCCCTCTCAACTTAAGCATTCATATATATTGTGATCTTCATTTCCTCCTTAGGTAAGGGATTCGGCCATCTGAAACAGGTCATTGTGGAATTTTCGCTCTAACGTTTTTTATACGAAGGCTCAAAAGCTGAAATTTTTATGAGGCAAATCCAAAATCCTAAGGAAGCTGCAGTAAAAATTCAGATTAAGTTGCGCAATTTTTTTTGAGATATGATCTATGGAAGTAAGGGTTTTTGCAGGATCTTGAAATTCATCTCAAAGAAGTGACCTTGGTAAATTCGTCATAACTCTCTCTCTGAGTATCAGATTGGAATTCTGTAAAAATTGAAGGATATTGCATAGTCTTTAATTTTCACTCTATCAATTTCAAAAGAAAATGAATAAAAAAATGACACGTGGCACGCCGTACAAGTGCGCTCTGCTGAAACAGTCCATAATTAGGGCAGTGCGAGAAATTGGGTATAACTATCTCTTGAAGAATCCAAATTGGGTTAGACCTGTGGCATTGGAAAGAAGACTCAGAGGAATACTACAAGACCAAAAATCAGATATTGAAGATCTGAAATAACAAAGATACACCAGATTCAATATTGAGCTCCTAGAAGGCAAGAAAAAGCTAGATCATGTGTTGTCAAGGATTGCAAAGGACTAGAATTTCTACGACATAAAAGAAAAACAAGGTGCAGCAGAGGGTAGCATGACAAAAGCAGCAACCAAGGTGCATAACAGCAGCAAGAAGTTCATCATATGAAGTCTTCAAGTGGGCAGCACTGCATACAATCATTGTAAAGGTATCATTGTACTTAGTCATTGTAAATACATTATTGTACAAATTGTACTAGTGTCTATTTGCCAAGGGTTGAAGAGGCAGTGTTGGGAGTTCTAGGATCATCATTAGGTGGTTGTGTCAAAGTTGGGGTTATGGTCTAGTATATCTTCTTCTTCTACATCATTCTATATCATTATAAAGTGGAGCATTTTCCCTGGTTTGGGAGTCCATTCTTCTTTTATTCTTCTATAGGGTGGTAGGGTGGTGCTAGGGTGAGTTGTAGCTCATTGGGTGTTGGGGCATCCCTTCAGTGACTACTGAAGAATCTCGGGCGTTGGAGCATCCATCCAGTGGGAACTGGAGAAGAATTCTTTTCTAGATTCTAGGAAGTTGGAGCTTTATTTTCAATTGGAGTTGAAAATAATTATTAGAAAATCATTAGGTGGTTTTTGTCCCGAAGTGGGTTTCCACCTTAAAAATTGTGTGCATTTGTGTTCCTCTTGTTTGCTGCTATAATTGTACAAACACTGATAATAATTGAATATTAACTAATGCTCTAATTGAAAGAAATATTGATTCACCCCCCCTCTCAGTATTTCCAACATTTTCAACTTTGTTGTTTCTATAGAAGCTATTTGTTGTACAATTAGTAAAACGTTATGGAATTTGTTTGCTTTAAAAGTTGCTTTCTATTGAATTTGTTGTTAGTAATTAAATAAGGACTTGTATTGGTGAGATGGATGAGCCATATCCCTACCCTTTATGGATCAAATTATATCATAGTAGTTTCCTCATTAAGTGAGACACAATTGTTCAAATTTTTAAAACAACATTGTAAACCTCAATATGGATAAAGAAAACAATGAAATGTTGAGAGACTTAAGGGATATAAATTCTCAACTTCAAGAAGAGAATAAAATATTGAAGGAGAAGCTCCAAATTTTCAATAAGAGGATGCCAAAAATGGAGAAGTACCTTCATACCTTTGCCAAACTATTGTGATTGATGAAGAAGTAATTTAACGAATTCATAGAATTCCTTACAATAGCTAACACAAATTCAAACAATAAAAAAATGTAGCTTGTACATGGGAGACAATGTGATTTAGTTGGAGTGTTGGCATGGGAATAAAGTGTTGGCAAAGGAATTGCTAGAGAAGGAGGAGGTAGTGGTCCAAGAACATCAGAAAGTAATGCCACCTTCCACTCTAATTATAGAGGGAAACACCAATGTGATGGAGGCCACTTTAGTGTTTCACCTTCCATAGATATTTGTCATGAGAATTTTAGTAAATTCAAAAGGTGTACAAAAGGAATTGGATGTAAACTATGAAGGTATATGGCTTATGATAAATAATTAGGTATAGGTAGTAAGGGTAGACAAGGTGTATTGAGCCCCATTGTAGCTACACATGAAATTCCATATAAATGTGAGTTCTTTTAATGAAAAATAATGTCCTTTTGATGGAATTAAAGGCCATCGAGTGTTCTAGGGGAGGATAGATAGTTACATCAATTAGAATTATTTTTAGAGGAAGAATGCCAAACATATATCTCCAATCCAAAAAAATAAAAAAAGTACATGTAGATAAGTAATATGTGAGGAAGTCATTTTAGTGGAATAAGAACCTTTTAGACCACTATAATTTTAGTGTTCATTGGAGGAAAAAGTGTTGGAGACTTCATATAGAGCTTCACCTAGGAAACCACAACCAAGAGAAGGGCATGGAGATTGTATTACTGTATATTCGTATTTACCTAGTTCATATTTTCTTAAGTCCTATAAATAATAGTGCATTACTCCACTCATGCATATGCATGGTTATACATACATGTGTAGTGGCCATGCATGCATGTTAAATTATTATGCATGAATGAATTATTCACTTGCACATTACTAATCAGACAAAGACCAACTAGATTGAACAACCAACTAATTAACATTACGGGTTGTTTACTAGTGTTAACCTACGTGTATGTACTAGAATGATCTAGATTTATGTAGGAACATAATAAAATACAGAAAAAAACATAAAATTAGAGATGCAATAGAAATAAAGTTTCATTTAACTAATATCAAGTAATTGAAGTATGTTTACAGAGAGAATGGACATAAACTAGCTAGGGTGATAGTAGCTTATCTCTGAGAAGATATGTGGCAGCTACATGCCTCTCAAATGTGTTACAATAGGGCTCAAAGGACTATTTATTATTGGGAAACAATGGAAAACCCTAAACATCCAAAAACCTAACCCTAGGAGATGAAACACCAAACTATGGGCCCCATTGTGTTAAATTGGTAGATCAATTTTCTGGGGTCGTAACTTTGGCATATGATCTCTATTTGACATGCACGATACCTTCTTTAGAAATATCTCTCCGAGGACTACAAATTATGACATCGAATGTCGAGTTGAAAAATCACATTTTTCACTGGTGATTTTCCAAAAAAAAACATCGTTTGAGGCCTCAAAACGGCTCCGAAATATCAAGACCCGGAAAACATCCAAAATAGAAAACTGTGATACAATTAAGGAAACTAAAAAACTGAAAGAAAAAATGGTGGTGGTATAAGTGGAATAGGAGGGTGGCCACCAATATCCACCTTGATCATTCCTCCCACCTTAGGAAGAAATGGTCCCCATTACATTGAGTTCCTCCATGAGATGAGGAAACTTTTGTTGAACTAGGTCCCTAGTGAGCCACTTGCACTAGTGAAGGAGTTTCCCTGCTTTGACAACCTGATATAGTTGGATCCTTTGTTGTTGGTTTTTCTTGATCTATGTGTCCATGATCTGATCAGTTGTGGCTTGTTCCATGTGTTTTAGCCCTATAATTTATAATATTAGCAAGAATAAACGATGGAGGACAACACCAAACCACTTTGGAATCTAGGAACTAGCCTTCCTAGACTCGGAGAGGGCTCTCTCTATTTCTGATTTAATTTTTCCTTAACATTATGAATGTTGATGTTAGGCTAGTTATAGTTATGGTGGTATTGGTTGTTTTGAGTGATTTTGTTGGTTGGATGAGCATGTATGCATGGACTAATCTATTGGGCTATGGAGTCAAAAGGCTGGATTGGTACATCAACTTTCAAGATCATCACAAGGAAAGCTAATTGTGCTAAATGGATCTTTAGAGCAGTATGAATTATGAGGTGGAAGAAATAGTAAGGTCTGGCAGTGACTAAAGAGCAGTTAAGAATTCTTTAATCAGACTTCAGCAGAAAACATTAAGATTGTAAATGCAGATAGAAATAAAGTGCACCAACAACAAATCTTAATCTAAAATTTATGTTTTACAATCAAATGAATAGATGCACAGTAAGGGAAACAATGGAAACATTTAACACAGAGAAATATCACATCACCATTTAACACAACTCAAGTATCTTGTAAACGGTCTTTTATTATTGAAGCCCAGCTCCAAAATTACAGTGCTCCAATACAGTAATTCTCACAATATAGGACCTAACAATTTCCAACCTCTGATAAATAAAAATTAAGTTGGTTACCCTATCTATTGCAGTGATGGTCATTTATTACATTCAAGAAGAAATTTGGACAAGTGGAAACATGCAAGCGGTGGTAAGATAACAATGACAAAACAGTGGCTGTATTTACTCTGGTAGTCTGATATTGATTGTGAAATTATTAGAATTCAGATTGTTTGATGCCGAAGAGGGAATAATGGCTTTGACATCTTGGCTCTACCTCTTCAGAAATCCGTTGTTGGATAATTAAATTTGGTGTTGCACTAGCTGTCATGGTGGCCATTATGCCTTCTAACCACCTTTGTCTTTGCTACATCAGTTATTGTTGCAGCGGATTCTGAAACGGGGAACTAATTTTCCATTTATAAATGACGCAAAACCCTTCTCGAATTACTGGTAATCAGAATGCAATACCGTCGCAGATTCTAGTTGGTCAAGTAGGTGAACCTAGAGCAATATTGGTGAGAAAATTTAGGTTGACGTGGCGTAGTGGTGCAGTAGAGGAAGTGGACAATGTGACACAGCAGTGGCGGGAGACATGGAGCAGTGGTGAAAGTTTTGCTAGTGGTGAAAACAATCTTTCGGAGGGGGTGATGGTGGAAAGTGGTTTCTATGAAGGGGGGTGCTAAAAAACATTACGGGTTGTTGGATGTGGAATGATGCGCGGGGGTGACGGAAAGGTGCAGGGAGTATAGAGGTGGACGTGACGTGGCAAGGAGGTGGGGCCCAAACTCCCATCACATATCACAAATCGAAAGTCTTGGTTATGAGCGACGGAGGTTGAATGTTATAATATGTGATTGCGAAGTGCGGTGAGTGGAGGAGTGTTGTGGCAGGACGGAGGTGGGGGCCGCCCGTATATCGCAAATTGTAAGGTTATGAGCGATGAAGGGTAAACTTTAAGATTTGTGATGTGCGAAGAGTGGAGGAGTGACATGGCAAGGAGGTGGGCCCATTCAATACCACAAATCGCAAGATTTAAGGTTTGGTTACGAGGAACGGGGGTTAAAGGCTAAATCTCGTGAAGTGCGATGTGCAACGACGGAGGGTGATGTGGTAGGAAGAAGATTGGGCCCATTAAATACCACAAATTATAAGATTTATGGAGTGGCAAATGAATGCAACAAGCATTGTTGTGAAATGCCGATGCGAAAAGATAAGGAAGGGGTTGATGAGGTAAAGGTTTTGCGATAAGGTAAGGTTGAAGTGTTTTATAACATGTATAACATATAAAGTGGCCTAATGTGGGGGGAGAGTTGCTATAAAGTCCTGAAAGCATAGATATTTGTGTTTGAATGGTTTTAATGGGATTTTGGGCATTGGAATTTAGAATTTGGAAAAAATTAAGGGTAAGAGAGGGTAAATGATATGAAATGAGGGCAGAAAAAAAAAAGTTTTCTCACCATTACGCTTTTCAGCAACACTTTCCTCCTTCACTGAACTGAAAGGTAGATTGATTCCTTTGAAGCTCTTAATAGTCAGGGTTTCCCTTCTTTTTCTAAAAATAAATGACAGCCATGGAATATTATTTTGAATATGAGAGATCTAAGAAATAATCAGTCAGCTTGTGATACTGTGAATTATAGGATTCTAACAGTGGCTCCATCTGGGGATTGAAGCTCCTTCACGAGGTGTCAAGAATACCGTTACCTCTGTAACCATAACTGACATAAGGGCATTTCCATAAGAAATCAAATTTCCCATGTTTACCTTTCTCTTCTCTCCTAGAATCCCACTTTTGTCACCTATATAAATCATCTTCCTTAGTATTTTTGTCAAATATATTTTTAATCTTTTTTTGAACAACTTGAGACTTGCGATAGACATCTTCCCTGGTTTGCTACAAGTGTATGGTTTGGTTTATCCTTCTCTAGATATCATTGGTTTCAACCTACAATTCTTGGATTATATTCATTACTGGTACTCCTAAAGAGGATGGAAAAACAACATCCATCCCATAAAAAAGTTGATAAGGAGATGTACCAATGGATTTATTTGTGGTAAGTCTATCTGCCCATAAGGCATTTACTAACCTTTTGTTCTAGGTTTTCTTATTTTCTTCTAGTAGTTTCTTGATGATAGTCACAAGGCTTTTATTGGAGGATTCAACAAGACCATTACCTTGGAGGTTATAAGTAGTGGAATGGTCGAGAGTAATGTGGTATTTATTACAAAATTCAATCATATTTTTGGACTTGAATGTAGTTGCATTATCAGTAATGATATTTTGGGGGCATCCAAATCTTGAGAGTATGTTGTTTTCTAAAAATGAGATTATGACAGTATCAATGGCTTGCCTGGAAGGTATGCCTTCTATCCACTTAGTGAAATAGTCTGTGGCTATCAAAATACACTTGTGTCGGGTTGAGGATGGAGGGTGAATTTCACCAATGAAGTCAAGACCTCATTGTTGAAAAGACATTTATGTGGAGATGGGTTTAAGGGGTAAAGGTAGTAGCTTTTTCTTTACTTCAAAGATTTTGCACTTGTGATAGAAGGTCACATACATTTTCACATTTGAAAACAGTGTAGGCCAGTAAAAACCAACTCTCAACATTTTATCTACAGTTGAATTCTAGTAAAAGTGTCCTCCACAGTCACCTGCATGAAACTCTTCCAAAAATTTATCAGCTTCTTCTTTAAGCAAAAAATTCAATAAAATGCCACCACGATCTTTCCAAAACAGTGCATTGCCTATGATACAAAATTTCATTGCTTTTAACTTTAAAAATCTAGCTTTAGTTCCTAATAATCCAGGAGGAGCTTGTAAATTTAGTAATACAAATATAATATCTTCATACCATAGTGAGTCTGAAAAGGCTTCACTAATCTCTGGAGTCACCATCTCTTCCTGATCATCTAAATGGGCGATAAAATTAATATCTAAATCATGACAATTTGATTCAACCATGAGTTTGACTAAACCTTGACCTTTAATGAGTTTGGTGGGCTTAATTTCTATCTCATATTCCAAAATGGTGGCAATCCATTTGCCTCTTTTACCCTCATGCCCATTCTGAGTCAGAATGTCCTTCACAACTGAATTTGGAACATAAGCAATGATATGTGAATACACGATGTACACTCTAAAGTCTTTGATAGCCTTCACTAAAGCTAGTGATTTCTTTTCCATTATGTTATACTTTAAAGTGTAATCTCTAAGTGATTTGCTGAAAAAAGAAATGGGCTGCTCATAGCCCTGATCATTTTTCTGCAGTAAGACTGTACCAATAGTATGTTCCGAAGAAAAATAAAAAATAATGAAATCTTTTTTGAAATCAGGACTTATTAGGACTCATGCTTTTGTCAAGGCTTTTTTTATTGATTCAAATGATTGTTTGACCTCCAAATTCCATTTAAGTACTGAGTCTTTTTTCAACATATTATTGAGTTCTCTAATTATTTCTGCTAATTTTGAAATGAATCTTCTAAGAAAATTGATTTTACCTAAGAAAGCTTGCAACTCTTTAATATTCCTAGGATGACTAGTGTTTAGAATGGCCTCTATTGTAGATGGGTCTATCCTAATTCCCTCTTTATATATGATATTTCCTAACAATTTACCTTCTTCCAATCTAAATAGAGTATTTTTAGGATTTAAAGGAATGCCAAATTTCCTGCATTTGATAAATACTTGTCTAAGATGATGTAGATGTTCATTATGAGTCTTTGAAAATACAATAATATCATCTAGATAGATCACAAGAAAATCATGAATTTCTTTAACAAAATCTATATCCATAGCTCTTTGAAAAGCGCCTCCTGCATTAATTAATCCAAAAGGAATTTTCACATACATGAAAGTACCCCAAGGAGTAGTAAAAGCAATCTTAGGGTAGTCTTCTGGTTGAACTAAAATCTGGTTATATCCAGAGAATCCATCAAGTAATGAAATGCTGGAAGAACCAACCACCCTCTGTAAAATGTGATCCATATTGGGGAGAGGGTAGTTATCTTTTAAGTACACTTTATTTAAATTCCGGAAATCAACACACAGTCTGATTTCCCTTGTCTTCTTCCTAGTGGAAACTAGGTTTGAAAATATCTGATTGGTGCAATTATCTCAGCTTCATACATTCTCTTAACTTCTTTTTCAATTAAAGGCATCAAAATTGGATTGATTCTTCTAAGATTTTGTTTGAAAGCTTTTTGATCTTCTTTTATGGGTATTTTGTGTTGTATTATGCTAGTGTCATAAGATTTTAAGTCCTCATAAATCCATGCAAATACATCTTGAAATTCCTTAAACAAATATTTGTATTTCAATTTTTCTTCTTAAGGTAAGGATTTTGAAAGTTTTATCATCTTAGGTTTTAGTTATGTTCCTATATTTCATTCTTCAATATCAGATCTTAATGGTTCCAATTTTGGCTTTCTTGCAACATCATTTGAATCAAAAAGATCTTCTAAAGGGGCTAATCCCTTAGGTAAAAATTTTCTCTTAAGGTTTAAAATGTCAGAATCATCATCTCCTAATTATTCAATCTCTACCTTTTCTAAATTATTTATTTCTACTTGAGTAAATTTAGTGGGTTTAATAAAATATAAGTTATTTACATCTACATTTTTTATATCAGTCTGACTATCTATGGTTTGATCTACTATACAATCTATGTCTATATTACAATTTTGAAATTCTCCTTTAGCATTCATGAAATGATAAAGCTGTTCATCTTCTGAAAATATCTACCGATATTTTAGATTATTTGGTATTGTAGGCCTGTGCTTAACCTCTACTATATATTTATGATTTGGTTGAAAAGGTAGATTGCAGGTGCTAGCAAAAGTTGCTAAGCTGTGTGCCTCTATGTTCTGCTTTCTAGGAATTGCAGCAAAGTCACATTCAACCAGTTCACTAATCAGATCTAAAATTGTTTCTCTATATTGGCTTAATCTTGGATTATATACAGAATATTCTCCTCTTATCTGTTTCACTATTAACTCAGAGTCTCCCATGATTGACACTCTTTTGGCTCCTAAATTTCTAACAATTTGTAGTCCTAAAATCAGAGCTTCATATTCAGCCATGTTGTTTGTACATTTGAAATTTAATCTAAAATAATGACCTTCTGCATGATTGTTTTCCATGTTATGTATCTAAACTCCTGCTCCTACTCCTAATTTATTAACCAATCCATCAAAATCTAGGTGCCACATTGATTCATGAAAAATGTTGTCATTGTCTAGTGCTTTCTTTTTATATTTCAGTTTAGTGTTGTTCTCAATGCCAGTTTTAGAATTACATAAAATGAAGGAGTTCATATTAGTAGGTGCAAAGTAAATAGGATAGTTTCGAGGTATTTCTACACTACTAACCATGTACTTCATTAATGTCTCTCTGTAAAGTTTCTTGGGTTGGCCAAAAACTGATATTGTTGCATAAGACATATCTAGTTGTAGAGTTCCCTACAGTTAAGTACCTGGAAAGTCCATTGGTAGACCTTGTGAGATAGTTTGGCACAGAGGTCTTTCCAGGAAGAAATGCATAGTGGATTAAACAGGAGGGGAACTCCAAGGTATTTGGAAGGGAGAGTGCCAATATTGAAACCAAAAATTCTAGCCAAATAAGCTTAGACTGGGCGAGGAGTATGAAAAAGGTAGATATTAGACTTGAGCTTATTAAGGAGCATACCTGAGGCTTCTTGAAAGTCCTCCTGAATAGAGTTAGTCTAGGAGGCTTCTTTCAGAGTGGATACTCCAAACATGATATTATCGTCAACGAACTGCTAGTGTGTCATGTCGACATTGGAACTCGACAAATGGAGCCATGTTAGCTAATTGGAATGCTTGGCTACTTTGAGAAATCTTCCCAACCCTTCCACAACTATAATGAAAATAAAATGGAAGAGAGGATCTCCTTGACATATACCACTAGAACACCGGAAAGTTTCAAATGGCATATCTTTCATGAGGATGGAGAAGAATGGAGCGAAGATCGTAGATTTAAGCCATTGAATCCAATCGACTGCAAAACCAAAGGCCCGTGGGATTTCCAATAGGTAATCCCAGTTGAGTCGATCATATGCTTTCAAGAGGTCTAGTTTCAGCAACAGTCCGTGGAGATTATGAGATTTAATGGACTGAATGGTTTCATGCGTGGAGACAATGCCATCAAAGATTTGTCGTACCTCGACAAACCACGATTTCTCATGACTAATGATGCGGTAAAGAAGTGGTTTGAGCCCGCGGACCATGATGGTGGAGAGAATCTTATAGATCACATTGCATAGGGCTATAGGCCTGAAGTCCCCCGGTATTGACGCCTCCTTAGACTTGGGGATAAGAGTGATGAATGTGGCATTGAGGCTTGACCATACATGTCTGATCTGCCTTGATTCCTCTACCAGATCCTAGATATCTTGGCTGAAGAAAGACCAACCAGCCTTGAAGAAATCAATAGTAAAGCCGTCAGGGCCAGGGGCATTATTGAGAGGCAAGGTATTTACCAGTTATTCCACTGTCGAGAGGGTGATGGGACTTAAGATGACTTCATTTTGGTCTTGAGAGATCAATGAAGGGATGTATAGGGATACTTTGTGTAGAGCCTATGATTGGTCATAGCCTTCATCTTGCAGAAGGGAGGAGAAAAAGGATTGCAATTGGGTCACTATGTCTACATGGAGGTCAAGCCGGGAACCATCAATCACCTGCAACTGAGTGATGTTGTTACTTTTCCAGTTTTGTATCATGGATTGGTGGAAGAATTTTTTATTAATTTCCCCCTCTCTCAACCATTGAATCTTGGACTTCTGTCGCCATGTAATATTTCCTTCTGCTTCTTTCGTTCCTCAACATCCTTGGTCAAGAGATTTTTTTTTCTATCATATCTTCCCTGCGACCATCCTGAATGATTTATTGCTCGACTTCCTCCAGGCTGGCTTCCAGTGTTCTCGTTTCCTCGAATATATTGCAAAATTTTTCATGGTTCCAAGCTTTAATATGTCCTTGGAGGCCTTGCAACTTATTTTGAAAGGATTGCATTTTGTTACCAGGTGGGGAGCCCAAGGCTATCCACCATGATGCTAATTGGTACAAGAATCATGGGTGTCACAGGCAAAAGATCTCGAATCAGAATGGGTGCCTTTGAGGGGGGTAGATGAGTTGAGATCCACACTGATGGGCTAATGATTCGATCTAGTGGATGGAAGGGTCTCAGATGAAATTCGGGGGTCCAGCATGATAGGATGCTCAGAGAATAGGAACCGGTCGCGTCTGCATGCAATATGATTCACTCCCCCTCTGCGATATATCGAGGTGTGCAGACCTTTGTGGGGGATGACATCAACCAAGTGTAGAGCTTCAATAGTGTCATTTAAGGCATGTGAATATGGGTCTAATTAGTAGACTCCCCCATGCTTTTCTTCAAGGTTGCGGATCATGTTATAATCTCTTCCTAGGATCCAGTCTTCCTCTTCCCATGATCAGCTGAAGCTTTGTAGATGCGCAAGGAACAGGGGTTTTTCTTGAGACGTGGGCATACCATATACCATGGTTATACTCCTCCACCATTTTTCTCCTACCATACGGATCGAGGCCGACAGCGTGAATTTGGTACTGATCTAGTCTTCCACGATAAATCTCCCTCGATCCCATAGAATTTCTATGCCTCCTATGGATCTGGTGGCTTCGATCGTCATTGCTTAGCTGTTCCTCCAGCATCATTGGTTGTTTTTCTTAAATTTTTTGCTGGGCACCTTGATTTCTTGAAGAATAACAATCTCAGGTCTGTATTTTCCTACTTTTTATTTAAGGGAGCGAACCTTCATGAGGCTGTTAAAGCCCCTAATATTCCATGAAATGATCTTCATGAGGAGTTAGAGACAGATCTAGGAAAATAATCTGTCAATTGAGCCATCTGCCCTCAATTTAGAAAAAGTTCACCAGCTTCTCGAATATGTTTTTTAGTAGATTTGCGTCCCTTCTTAATTTTATCATATCTCCCGAGGTCTAAGATTGTTATGTTGAGAGGGTTTCTCTCTTTGTTTGTGCTTTGGATATATGTGTCTGCTCATCTAGAACGAGCCGACCATTGGTTGGAAAGAGTACCAACGTGGGTCAGTTAATTACCTGGGATATCTTTGATGCCCGATTTTCTCGAGCTCTTGAAAATTTATAGCATCTTTTTCTCCTCAGCTCCTAGCCTTTTGTGTCTCTCCTCAGTTTCTAGGATCTTTCTCATTTGTCTCAGGATCCCTTGGACTTTTCGATCTAATTCAGTGTGCTGAGGGAGCTTCCGCTTGGTATTTATCTTTTTTCCTGGGGTGGAGAGTAACTTATATATGTCCATAGATTGGGGAACTTCTTTGGATGATGAGGAAAGGGATTGGGAGGGGATGGGTTGGGATGGGACGAGGGCCACTTTGAAGGCATTGAATGAGAGGAGGAGGACTGGGCCTAAGGATGCGGGGAATGGGCGTGCGGGTGGAGGCCCTAGCAATCAGGGGGATTGGGGTACGGGGGCCGATTAGGCCGAGGTTGACACCCATGGACAGGTTGGAAACTGTCACCCTCCCTAGCAAGTACAACCGTTCGAGCTCCTTCTGCTATAGTTAAAGGGAAATCTGTGAATAGATGTCCATACTCATGACAATGGTGACGTTTGAAAGGGAAATGCTCATAATCTAGAGGTTGGTTCCAAGTAGAGCCATGGTAGATCTGATCTATAGATTCATGAAGCATTTGGGATATCTTCATATGGAAATAGATCTGGGCATAAGTTGCATGTCATTGACGTTTGGTGATCTCAGAAATTTTAACAAAATTTTCTATGGAGTTCTCGATTCCTTCGAGGATGTCAGGCTCCCAGAAATCATCTCGAAGGGAATAGAGCTGAACTGAGACATGAGCCATGGTAAATTATTCTTTGTTCGAGTTGTATCATTCTTCACAGTATCGGAGAAAGAGGTTTGTGCTTCCCATAAAGTATGGTTCGTTTTTGAAGATCCGCTTTTGGTCTTCCAGATCTTCCATTATCATATTGAAGAAGCATTTGGCCCTAATTCGAAGATCCAAATTTCCCCTTGGAGTCCACTTATTCTTGTTCCAAACCAAAATGTCTTGCTCTTTGGGCCAGATCCCTAAGAATTTACAGATCATTGCATGATCTTTCATATACTGATGTGATTTTTCAAGGCGATTGTTTGGAATGACAAATTTTGGGTTAATTGTTGCCTTGGGGAGGCATCAGCTTCGCCCTTCCTTTGCTTGCCACTGTGCCCCCATTACTGGGATTTATGTGGATGAGTTAGTGCCATTCGACCCTTTGGCAGGTCGTTTGTGAACGAAAGGAGTTTCGTTCATCGCGTCATGGTAGGATTGTGGCCCCTCACGCCGTAGTGAGGGGCCTGACATCGACTCAGACACCTGGAACCTCCCTAGAAAGGTACAAAACCCCACAGGGTGAGCACACGAGAGATTTAGAATTGCATACAGTCAGCGCAGAAGGTGAGGGATGATCGAGCGAAACCCTAGCAGAGCCAATTTGCATCAAAATGCAATAAGTGGGCATGCGGTATAGTTCTAATTTTGTTTAAAAATAAATTGTCTAATATTTGTTTTATTTACCACGACTGTTTCCCTTTGCATTTTTCTTGTAACTTAGTTAGCTACCATTTTGATGCTCTTTATGCAAACCATATGCTTCATTTCTATTTGCAATATAGGAGGTTGCTTTAAAACCTCATGGAAATGTAGAGAAAGCCCAAGATTTTATTGATTAAAGGAATTGGAAAAAATTTAAGAAAATGTATATAAATTTTCTCATCATAATTATGGTAAAGGTTATAAATTTACAATAACAATATTGGTTATTGAAAAAGGCACAAATGTATAAATAAAATTATATTTTATGAAAAATATAATTAATTTAAGAATATAATTACTTGCAAGTTTGTTATTGAAAAAATCACAAATGTATAAAGAAATTTATATTTTATAAAAAAATACGTTAATTTAAGAATCTAATTACTTTAATAAACAAGTTTATATTGAGAAAAGAATGTTAAATTTCAAATTTTTATTACTATAAATATGACATATATGCTCAAATTTTAATAAGAAATAATATCATTTATTATGGTGGCAGTAACTTAATTTAACATTCTAGCTTTGTCCATGAGCATTCATCAACTATAATACAATTATATAGACTTGTGACCATCCTAGTCCACTATAATTTCTGAAAATTTTGATGAAATTATATATAATTTTTCTAGAGGTTTAAATGAAATTATTATGAAAATTGTGTTTAATATGGTATTAACAAATAATTTTATATAATTGTGTCTATGAAAGAAATGAAGTAGTGTAATGTTGATGTTGTAATGTCTTGTCTTGTTAAATAATTTGATTCTAAATTTACATAAAAATGAAATAAAAAAATTAGAATAACATAATATATTAATAATTAATAATTATATTGATAATTTTAATTTTAATTATAATTAATAATTAAACTAGTTTAGATCCATTTTAAATTTAGTTATATCAAGTGTTAAGATGGATAAAAATCTCTTGAGGTGCAATTTTTTTTTAAGTGAAAAGATATTTGATTTTCTTGATGCTTAGTAGATTATGACTTAAAATGAATCTAAATTGATTTAATTATTAATTATAATTATAGCATTAATAATAATAATCATAATAGTTATAATAATAATAATAATTATTATTATTATTATTATTATTATTATAAATTATCCATGAGGTGTACTTCAATGGATTTGAATGGGTTTAATCCAGTTTCCAAGTTCAAACTTCAGAGGAAAAAGTTGAGAATGGAAGCCACTTTGAAGGAGCTAAATTATTTTAATCAGTGTATAAGGAGTTAAACTGCTACGGTATAGGCTCAATCCATCACAGAATTTTGGCTACATTATCTCCATACATAGTAGTACACCTCCTTGAGAGTGCTTTTGACCCATAACCCATCTACATCATTATATGAGTAGAACAAAACACGTAGAGAGATCGATTATAGAGACTCTTTGAAAGAAGAGGAAGAAATTTGAAGTGTGCGAGACTCGTTGGATTTGTTATCTAATTAATTGTATTCGATATGGCAGGAGTTAATACCATGGAGAGTAATTCTGCGCAATCGGTGCATATTGAAGAGATGATATCATCATCAATCCCAGCCGAATTGGAAGACAAAATGGGTGAACTGTGTCTTGAGAACAACATTGAGCCAAATAGAACTAGAATTGTCGAAGAAACGCTGCAACAACAACACCACCTCCACTTTTATCCGATGCAGCTGCGGCGGGAACAGAGTCAACAACACGGCCACCTTCACCCTCAGCAACACCATGGTCACATTCTTCGGCTACGGGGTCCACATGAGTATCTTATGGCGCGAGAACGTCACGGCCGCTCAACCATTATTCAGCAACTCAACCATCATCCACATCCCCGACGGTATCACGGCCACCTTCATCCACAATCGCAGGTGCAACACCCTTCTCTTGCCTCCCTGGGTGTCAGGAATATTCGATCTGGAGTACCCAATCAAAATGAAACTAACCGCATTCAGGCTCTCGCCATGAGCGACCACAACCGCCAGCAGCTTCTTCAACACCGTCGTTCAATCTCTGCTTACGTCACTCCATTGCAGAATGACGATATTGATCGCGTGCACAACAATGATATCGACAATGGTGATATTGACGGTTACGTGACTGCATAGTAATATGAGATTTCCTTGTAATTTTGTTTGAACTTTACCTCCTTGCATGTTACAATGCTATTGGTTTAGTGGATCTGAGTTTTGCTTGTTTGCACTTCCCGTTATTAAAAAGAAAGATAATTTTGAAATTTTACAATGCTCTTGGTTTGGTGGATTTGCAATTTTTAAGTGAAGAATGATAATATTTTTTCTAACTTAGATTTGGAAAGCGGAAAGCCACTTGTTCACAGAACAATGATATTATATTTTAAGTTATTCAGAAAAATAGTTATTGAGAAAAAATTTCACTCCTCTAGGTTGTATGTTTTTTTAAGTCAAATTTCTTTCGTCTGGGTCATTTTCACTTACCTGGAATATTTTACATGTTCTTGAGAAATTTTCACATTGTGAGTCATTTTCCATTTTTTTTGGGACAATATCCACTTGTCTAGAATATTTTGCAAGTTTTCTATATGTTTTCCCACTTGATTATTAGGATTTTTTCTACATTGAAGAATTTTTAAATCATCCCTCTAAACATTTCATTCATGTTTTTTAATCTAACATTTCATTCATGGAAAGCCTTCAAACAGTCATCCCAGAGCATTAGGAAGTAATGTCACGTTCCACTCTAATTATAGATGACAACACCAATATGATGGAGACCACTTTGTTTGTTCACCTTCCATAGATATTTTTCACGAGAATTTTAGTGAATTGAAAAATCTTACAAAAGGCATTGGTTGTAAACGATGAAGGAATATGGATTATGATGAATAAGCTATGTTGCACGGGACCCGTCTTCACCATAATTTCATGTCGTTCTTTTTGTTGGGGGGTTCCGAGGATTTTGGAACTCGTCGGAAACGTTCTGGATTTGCTGGGACTCCATCAGGGACTTGGGGACTTCAAGGTCGTCCCCTAGATGTCCCTAAAAAATTTAGAGACTTTTTGGGGACTTCCAAAACATCCCTCGATAAATCAGGGACTTCTGGACGTCCCCAATAAAATTTCAAATCATAAGTTAAAAAAATATTAAAATATTTCATTTTTATTAAAAAAAAATTAAAACAAATTTTAATAAAATTCAAAATTTTAAATTAAAAAAATGTAAATTCCTAAATTACATTTACCCTAACCTAAAGGCTAACGCATATACCTATCAAATTTAAAGTATGTACGGTTTACCGTTTTACCATTTGGCAGCTACACTAGTGACTATTATTTTAAATTTTAATTTTTGTCATTTTGGTTCTTGGACTATAGTCTATGACTATAATATATAAATTTATAATCTATGGTTTTCTACTTCTAAACTCTTAATTTGAGATTACTTCATGTTTACATCTTTATTAAATTTTAGTACTATTTACTTTTAGGCTTTAGCTGCTATTTACATTTTGAAATGATTCATCATGCATCAATGATCATAGAATGATTATGTAGATATTAGACAGTAGTAGATTGTAGGTTGTAAGTTGTATGAAACTAATAGTACTTAAGTTATGCAATGACGACGAAATTTGTTTTTGTGATGCACAATTCTCAATGACCATTAGATACTATTAGACTATTAGTATTAGTCTTTAGATTTATCATTTTAGTATTTTATTTATTTTGATTCATGTTTAATTTATTTTAATTTTATTTTTTTAATAAATAATAAATATAATAAATATTTAACGCACTTGCCGTCCCCAACCCGCCATCTCGTGAAAATTTGGGGGTGCGCTCTAGCCGTTCCGGAAACTCGTCCCCCCATCCCCTACGTCCCCCCGTCCCCACAACCAGTGCAACATAGTGAATAAGGTATAGTTAAGGGTATACAAGGTGTATTGATCCCCATTGTAGCTACACTATGGTTCAAGGATGAAGTCCTTGATCTGAATTATGCAAAAGGAATTATTGACATCTATGTGAACTTGCTTATGTTATTTTATGCAATAGATCGAAAATATTGCAAAAAACATAAACGACATAAGCCATTAAAAAACATATTTAAACATATCAACACGACAAAATTTAATACGGAGTTCACCAGAATTCCTTACTACGTCTCCTGGTCCTTTAGCTTCCAATGCTGAACTTTTTATTATGTCTTCAAAATGTTTTACAAACATGAGCTCGAAAACTGAGACTCAAATAAGAAAAAAAAACTTCACCATTGTGACCAGCTGGAAATTTCGGTCAAAATGAGTACCAATTTGCCTATGTTTGGCCACAGTGACTTCCAGACCCCCGGAAAGTCAAAAACCACTTCGGTTTGCTACAAAACCGCCTCTGCCTGCAAGAAAACCACCTTTCTCTGTGTGAAACCGCCTCTGGAAATCCTCGCTGGTTTTTGGGCTTCGGCACCTACAAAAATTTAAATGTAACTCAGAGGACGCACATAATAAGTCCCAACCTGTAGCGCAACTGGCCTCCTTGACTGTGCGAAGACGTTGTTATTTGTAACATTTTGGAGGGTCGGCAGATCAAACCTCCGGCTGACGAACCGCCGCACAGTTTTGATTTATATATGGCATACATTTATTAAAATATGCGCATTGAAACCTTATATGCAGCGGCCTAAACCTTAATACATTACACCTCCGTTACATTTGACATATCCGTTTGTTACTTACCATATATAATATGGTGATAAATATATCCGTTGGTTACGTTGACAATGCGATGGCATTAAATGTAAAGCCCGGCAGTCACGTTGATGCATTTGGCAGTTACGTTGATACATTGCAACATTTAATATATGTCGTTGGTTACATCCATACTCCGGCGGTTAATACATGTGGTAGCATATATGCTAACGTTCCGAACTATATACAATGTATTGGTAATATATGTTCAGTGCTGGCAATAGATATGGTTCCGATAATGATAAGGGTTCCGGCGGTCGAGGAGTTGACCCCGACCGTCCGGTCTCTTTTTACGGCAACCAATTCGACTTCATAATAAATATAATATCATCCGCCAATGTAAACAATTAACATAGTGGTCCCACTGGTAAACGGAATTTGGTGAAAAATTAGCACTTTTCACAGTTCAGTTGTTCGATACTCCTTGACTCCAAAATCTTTAGAAATAACTTGTCATTGGGAAAACTCCGAGCTACCATGTGTTAGCGCTGGATTGGCCTGTATCAACCAATCAAATCAAATCGCCCCAAAACTTTTCGAAATAACTTGTCATTGGGAAAAATCCGAAAATCCGAGCTGGATTGGCCTGTATCAACCAATCAAATCAAGTCACCCCAAAACTTATCAAGTTATCCCAAAACTTTTCGAAATAACTTCTCATTGTGAAAAATCCGAGTTTTCGAAATAACTTGTCATTGGGAAAAATCCGAGCTACCATGTGTCAGGAATAACTTGTCATTGGGAAAAATCCGAGCTACCATGTGTCAGGAATAACTTGTCATTGGGAAAAATCCGAGCTGGATTGGCCTGTATCAACCAATCAAATCAAGTCACGTCATCACTGAGCTCGATGATATACCTGGACAAATGGCACATTCTCGAGACGACACGTGTCACACTGACATCACCGTTTTGACTTTGACCATTCACTGTTTGACTTTGACTTTTTCCATTTTGCCCTAGTTTACCCTGAAACTTTGACTTGCCACAACTTCCTCATACGAAGTTAGTTTCATGCACCGTTCGCACTATTGGAAAGTATCAACGAGCACTTAAACTTGATTCCCTTTTCACCATCATTTGAAGACTTTGATCTAGAGGCAAAACTGAATCCATTTTTTATCAGGTTTAGTGTTTAATGGTAGAGTGGAAAATTCCATGTCCATGAAGACCATTTTTGTGAAGGAAAACTAAATGTTTCATTGGTTTTCCCATCAAAAATTATAGTAGTAATAGATGAAGATGGAAAACCACTAGCATATCACCCTCCTAATGGCAGATTGGAGGAAAATGTTGGGAAGAGCTCATAGAGAGAGTAAACTCACAGTCAAAATAAGCAGTAAGAAGATTAGATAGGGAAAGAAGAAGGAGAAGACCACAAATACTTCATCAAATAAGGAATCACTTGTTTGTAGCTATAGCTACAAGAGATTCCATAGCAATGTGAGTTTTTTATATGAAAAATAATTTCCTTTTGATGGAAATAGAGGCCATTAGGTGTCATTGTTCTAGGGGAGGAAAGAAAATTGCATCAATTAGAATAATGTTTAGAGAAAGAATGAAACAAATATTTCTCCAGTCCAAAAACAAATTTAAAAGTACATGGAGAGTATTAATATTTCAATAAGTCTTTTTAGTGGAATAAGAACCTTTTACACCATTATAATTTTAGTGTTCATTGGGAAACAAAGTGTTCGAGACTTCATCTAGAGCTTCACCTAGAAAACCACAACCAAGAGAAGGGTGTGGAGAGTGTATTAGTGTATATTCTTATTTACCTACTTCATTTTTTCTTAAGTCATATAAATGATAGTGCACTTGGTATTGTAAATTCTTTCTTGGGTGAGAATATTCTCCTCATAGGAAATTGCACACTTCTTATTTATTTATGCATTAATTGCAATATAGTTTCTCAAGTGGATTCAAGTTCTAGATGCACCATTGGCTCATTATTCCACTCATGTATACATGTGTAGTGGCCACGCATGCATATGCAATTATTATTCATGAATTATTTATTCGCTTGCACACGACTAATCAATAGAAGACCAAATCTATTGCACAACCAATTAATTATGATTAAGGGTTGTTTAAGTTTTCACACCCTATAGTACATCTTTAGGATGTTCAAATAATTGTAAAAACAAATCGATCCATGTGGAGTAGATAAGAAATATGAGTATTTATTCTTCTCTATTCTCTTGAAGCTCTATCATGAGTACTTAGACATTAGTCTTGATTCTTCCTTTCATACTTCATTGATTACAATGGGAGAAGCTTGGAAAAGGCCTCCTATGGATGATTTTTTTGGATCTCTCATACATGAGAAGGACGATCTCATAAAATTGGGTGATCTCAAGATTTATAAGGCTCATGTGCTTGTAGTACCTGAAATAAACAATACCAATAATATAAAAAATAAGAAATCAAAACCTAATCATAAAAAATGGTTAAACCAAAAATCCACAACGAGTCTTCTAACACCAAGTTAGGAAAAGAAAAGGAGGATAGATCAAAGTGAAACTATCACAACATAGGATATCATCGAAAAAATACATTTATCAGGATACCATTGAATCTTATGGCACAAGCTCTTCAACAAACTAATCTTGAAGATTTCATTTTAGAAAATTCCAAGAGAAGGCCTAAAGATAATACAACAAAAGATCAAGGTAAAGGCCCTATGTTGGTTATTATTTATTACTCACGTGATACATATATATTTTTATTTTATTTTTTAGCCTCACATCATATGGTTACTTCACAATATACTTTCTCTAGTTTGGAACCTTTCATTGGTCCAACCATTCTAGTAGGAGACGACACTCCTATAAAAATATGTGGGAAAGGAAAAGTACATCTAGATAATGGATCTTTCTATAATGTGTTGTATGTTCTAAATCCATCCACCAATATATATTGATATGTCATGCCACAAATTCTCGCATAATAAAGTGATTAGAATTCACTCTAGATTCGGTGTCTATGTCTAAGATGTTAGATAACTCCAAAATTTGGTGTAACCCCTAGTTGAGTTTCCATGTAAATAAAATAAGACCAAGGTCATGGGACACATATTCCAATGTGAATGTTTGGAAAACATATTGAGGGGTATCACTTGTGATTAATTAATGGCTATGGAATTTGACAAAGGGTTTGGCAAAGAAATTGGTGAATATACTGAGAAAGGTATTAACAAAGGAAAAAAACATTAATTGGCATTTTATTTATGAAAATAAAGGGAAATACAAGAAAATGAAGGTGAAGAGACACAAATTTGCATAAAGAGGATTGGTGTTTTACCTGGAAGCTCAAAAAGATCTGTTCTTCTGCTAGGTCTTGCAAAAGTATGCATCTTATTCATGTCTCGTGTGAGAGAATTTGCCAGATAATTTGAAATTCCTGGAATCCATTCAACATCAAATTCGTACATATTGAACCATATTTGCCATGCCAACAATCTACCTCTAGCTAACTGTCTAGAGATTTTAGCAGATAGAAAATGTGTAAAGTTCATAAAATCTGTTCTGATTAAAAACCTTGCAGGAGCTAGATAAATTTCAAACTTTTGTTAAACGTTTTCACATTTTAGAATTAATTCTTGAAGAAGTTCTCATCAAATCAAGAAGATCGTTGGTTTTAGAATGAGGAGAAATCAATGGATTCAACGCTGCCAAGCCTGGCAGTCCAAGAATGTTGGAATAAATTTGGGTCTAGATGAAGAATTGGTCAAGGTTTACCCTTTACCTAACATGAAGGTCAAAATATATTTTAAAACTCTGGATGATTATTGGTCTCGATTGTTTACAGATGAGATGATAGAAACTCTCAAAAGGTTGAATTATTATCAGTGCAGTAGATTTTTCTTTTGCCATCTATACCACTGCAAAAATGCTTGATATTGATGAAATCAATATGCATGACAAAGTTGAAAAATTTCTCATATCTCTTCAAATCCCAGATTTATTTGAAGAAATGGAAGCCGCCTATATCCAGAGAAATAATGAATATTTTGCCAGTACTGATACTTTCCCTCAGTATGAGATATATGAACCTTTTGTTGACTGGGAGATTTACAATGGTTTTTGTAGAAAGAAGCCCCAGGTCAGAACAACTCAATGCATTGAAAGATCCCTACAGTATTTAAGAACTTTTTCAACCCCATGGGATTATCAAAGCCTAGAAATAAGAAATCCGATAGTGCCCAATCCATTTGCACAAATTTATGGTCCAGAAAAATTTGATGAGTCAGTGCTAGCAAATAATATGGACGAAGTAAAGAAAATTTCTTCATGGTTGAAAGAATTTAATCAGTTAAAGCTTCAAGAAAAACTGAGTATGATCAAGGCTTTAGAACAATGCCAACATAATATTAAAGCCATTAAATTACTTATCAACCAAAGAGCACTGATTACTATTAATGTAAAACATGGTAACTGGACAAGTGATGTAGTATGCCTCATCACTTTATTATTATCCAACCACGTTTGCACAGCAGTCAGTTTTGATTTGGGTTGGCAAGAAATTCATGGGTTAAATCACCTTTGTAAATTCTGGATCCAATGTTGTATTGAACACTCTGTAAATATGTTCCAGATTTTCAAGTTAGAATTACTTGATGGTGTTGAGTTAGCCGTTCAATCAGATCCTAGTTTTCGGAAAAGCAGAAAAGATTCTTTTCTTGAGATTGAAGTTGATCCAATGGCGTATGTCAGTAAATGGACAAAATCAGCTGATAAATATCTGTATTTGCAACAAAATATTTTTGTCACTAAAGACCTTTTCAAGTTGCATACAGGTCATTCATCTAAAGGCGAATCTTCAAAAGCAGCTAAAGGAAAAGGAATCGCTACGGTAAAGGCATCTATAGAAAAAGGAAAAGCAAAGGAATCCACAGACCAAGGTACTCTTTTTGTCGACATCTATCAGGATGCTCAAGCACAGGATGAGAGTGAGTGGGAATCCAAGTACTTGGAATGGCTTTATCGGACAAGGAGTACAAATTCCTCGCCATCACCTGACGAGTGGCCCAGTGATTTTGAGCCAGGTGAACAAGATGATCTTGATCGTAGTCCAAAAGGATCATGGTAGGGTATCTTTATTGTGTCAATTATTGTACCCGAGAATATTGAGTAGACACCGTCTGGGCCAGGAATGCCCGACAAGGACCCTCAATAGTCTCTATATTTTGTATATATATGTTTGTTTCGTTTGTTATTATCATCGCAGTGTGAGTGTGAGTGTGCGTGTGAGCGAGTCAATATTGTAATAGCCTGTGTAGAGTTCAGAAGCTCTTTAGCTCTGCTCTGTGGCATAATATGGTGTGTAACATTTTGCTTGAATTAATTTGAAGCCTTCTGGGCCGCCTGTCTGAGGACAGTTTTCCAAGATCACGTAAAGGAGATTGTTAGGCGAAGCGAAAGACCTGAGGAGTCAAGGAGATGTTTCACGTATCTCTCACCTAGGATGGTGTGTGTGTGAGGTTTGCGGCAGCAAGTTTTCAAATTCAAGTAAGTTACAGAGTCCACAAGCTTAATTGGTATCAGAGCCATGTTTCTGATTCTGTTATGGTTAATCTTTTACGAACCTTCTCAAGTATTGATCACAAAATTGTTAATGAAGTTACTTCTCGCTCTGAAGAAATAGATATTGATCACGACGTAGTTGAAAATCCTGAAAATTGGAACCCTCCCTCTCTGCATGCTACTGATATTTATAAGTTGCCCGTGTCTTTTCTCTTTAAATCAAAATCCTTTTTAAAGGAAGTGGAGGTGACTATAAAAATTTCTAGTCCATATGTCCAGATTGTTGCTCTAAACTTGTTCTCCAAAGATGATATCAAAAAGTTTAGACAATATGTTGCTGATAAAAAATATAATTATCTTCATTTTGGAGGAATTCGTATTGGTCTTGCTCCTTTGTTCCGTCATGGTATCAATACCCCTTGCATAGCTGAAGCATTTGATACTCGTCATCAAACCTATGACCATGCCCGTATAGGAACTATAATGGGAAATCTGTCGACTGGTTGTCAATATGGAACCATCTATCCTGACTATGCTATTAGTCTTACTGATCCTCATCTGCAAGATTTTTGGAAGCTAATGACTGGAGTCCAAGGACTTAGTTTAATTGAGGATAGTGAATATTTATCTGTGATAATCCAAACCTCGTTCCAGTTGACCAATACTGCACATCCAAAATTAAAACAGCTTGTCCTAAAAGATTGTGTTACATTTGGTCTGTCTAATGCTCAAGTTGAAGGAGCCATATATAGTCCTGAGGAAATTCCTAATGATTGGTATTTCCAATACAAATCTCTAGTTGATGCAAAGAAACCTGAGTCAAAAATGAAAAGAATTGCTATCGCTGATGGTCGTGTTAAGTTAATCCCTCCCAAGCCAGAGATTCCAAGACCTCTGTTCAAACCCAGACGATATGTCGTGCCTGTAAATCAAAGTGAATCGTCTTCTTCAAACAGAGTGACTGATTCACCAATTTCGGAAGTCTTTTCTTCCGAACCTGAAATAGGTTCAAATGAATTGTATATACCTGAAAATAAACCTTTTTTACCTGTACAGAAGATGCATCGCATCTCTCATATTTCTGTTTCACCACAAGAGGAATGGCAGTATGCAAATCATCGTTTTGTCAAAGGTGGCAAATGGCCTCCAAAGACTAAATTCTGCACTACTTCTTCTATGTCAAAACAGCCAACTACTAGAGCTGACTGTGCACCTTTAATAGAGCATAGTGTTAATAACACTAAAGACCTTGATGAAGTTTATCAGTTGGGAAATTATTTAACTACATGGTGCTCACATGCTAAAGAAGTGTTAGATGATTTAGGTTCTCAATCAGAAGAAATTCTAGCTAATCTCCGACTCCTTCATGAAGAACAACAAGCAGATAAGCAACAGAAAGAAGAAAAAGCTAGAAGAAAGAAAGAAAAAGAAAGGAGAAAAAGAGAATCTAGAATCCCACGTTTTTCTATGGATACTCCAAATTACTGGGAATTTGAAGAAATTGAAGACAGTGGAATAGAATCAAGTGCTCAAGCAGCCGAAAAGGGTAAAGAAATTCCACCTGCTAAAAATATTTTCTCTAAACAAGCTTTAGAGTCAGCCCAAACAATTAAAATTCATAAATCAAAAAGTGAATTGGCTACTCTTGAAGATGCAGCTAAAAAATTTCCATCCTTTATCTTGCCTTCCTTGCAAAAGGCCCATGTTTTCAGAGAACAAACCAAGTATCCCAGAGTAGAAGAAGATCTCTTTGCAACCAGTTCTACTGGTTATGTTTTAGATTTAGAAAAATCTAAAAATCCTGCTGAATCAATTTGCATTTGGATTGGCGCATTATATCAGATGCAAGTCATTTCTAAATTAAACAATGAAGCTATTTTCTATCTTGCTGAAAAAAGAATGGCTGGTATTGTTTATGATTGGTGGATGACCCCAACTGCTGAAGAAAGGATGAATGTTTGTAATGCTGGTCTCGCCACTTTAGAACTATTGTTAAAAACTCAATTTGTTCCAGAACCTGTTGATGAGAAGAAACAACTCATAACATATTTAGCCCGTATGGAGCTAAAAGATGTCAAGTTCCTCCAACAGTTTGGAGATGATTATATGGGTAAAGTCTTTAAAGCCAATCTCAGTAATGATTCAGTTCAAAAAGTGTCATTTTTGTCAAAGCTGCCAGGAAATTTAGGAGACTTAATTCTTAAAGATCTGGAAGTCCAGAATAAAAGCATTGACCAGATCTATTGGATTGATCTTTTGTTTAGATGTTCCGAAAAGGTCAAATATTTATGCTGGCAGAAGAAAGCTTCTGAGTTTTCCCCTGGTTTAGATGTCTGTAGATCTGTTTTACCTTGGAACCCGTTCAAGAAAAGGAGATCTAGAAAATATGGCAAATACATACCTAAACAAGTAGCTCATCCCAAAAGACCTTTTAAAAAATACAGATATCTAAAGAAAAGAAGACAGTCACCTAAAAGTAATGCTTGTTTTATCTGTAAACAGGAAGGTCATTTTGCAAAAAAGTGTCCAAAGAGCTCCTCAAATAAACTCAAAGCTTGTGTGGATATTGAAGAATTTGTTGATAATTGGTCCATGGTTGATTCACAAGATGATCTTTCTGAAGTATATATTTTAACAGATGCCTCTGTGTCAGATGTTGATGACAACCCTGCACTATCTCAAAAGATGAATCGCTGTTATGATTCAGACTATGAGGAAGAAGATGAAATGCATTATAGTGATGAATATGTAGATGACTATACTTATGAAACTTCTGATTTTGCTGATGACATTTCTGTTGCACCCTAATCAGTTGTAGATACTCTTTCTGTTTCTATTCTGCCTCCTACCCTTCCAGAATCCTCTGTTCTTCCTCCCCTCAATTATTTTTGTCCATATCCCAAAAATATTTCACCATCATCTGCCTTTCCTGTATCTACTCCAGAAGAGTCGTCTTTCTTGAAAAAGATTGTTAAAACCAACAATCTCCTATATATCCCTGTTGAAGTTCAAGTTCGTCAAGAATGGATTGATGTTCATGCCTTTATCGATACTGGTGGATCTAACAATTTGGTTCGTCCATCTCTTTTTAAAGGCCTTTGGAAACCTCTTAATCATATTTTTGTTTCCGAAACTATTGGAGGCTCAGTCTCTCTGACTCATTATGTTGATAATATTTCTTTAAAAGTTGGAGGGAAGATTGTAAAAATCTCAGCCGTTCAATATTACGATACTTCAACCAGTTTATCTTTAGGGATGCCATTTCTTTCATCAGTCCTTCCAGTGACAATCAGCAAGGATAAACTGATTCTTAATATAAATAAAAGTGCCATTTCTGTTCCAAGACTTACATTGGCTAATTCAGAGGCACAAAAACAAAATAGCCAAAAGAAAGTTGGAACTAGAAGACCTGCAAAAGATTCTAATAATTGGATTGAAGTTCTCCAATTATATGAAGATAGAGCTCAAAAGAAAACCAAGCAGAAGGCACATGTAAATCCAGACTGGCCCCAAGAGCAGATACAAGTATATGAAGAATTGTTGAAGAATTTCTCTGAGAATCCCCAAGTGTTTTGGTCAGTTGAGAGTCCACAGAAGGAAATAATCACTCTCCATGATAATGGTGTCAAAGGTAAGTTAATTCCTTGCACCCCATCAGATGAAAAGGAAATCAGAAAACAGATAGATGAACTTCTGCAATTACAGTTGATTGAACCAAGTGAGTCTCATTACTCTTGCTCAGCTTTTCTAGTTAGAAATCATTCTGAGATAATTAGAGGAAAAGCTAGAATGGTAATTAATTATAAGCCTCTCAATGCTATCACTAAAAGCTTTAATTACCCATTACCAAGACAAGAGACAATAATGCAGAAGATTCAAAATAGCAAAATCTTTAGCAAGTTTGATATGAAGTCAGGTTACTATCAGATCCAAATAAGAGCCGAAGATCGACACAAGACTGCTTTCACATGCCCTGCTAGATTTTTTCAATGAAAAGTAGTACCTTTTGGCTTGAAGAATGCACCTGCATTCTTTCAAAGGCGTATGGATTATATTTTTGGCAAATATGACTTCATTTGTGTATATATGGATGACATTTTAATTCATAGTGCAGATCCAGAAAGCCATCTCCAACATCTAAATATATTTTTAGATGAAGTTCGACAGCATGGTATTGTTCTCTCAGAAAAGAAGATGGTATTGTTTCAAAATAGTATTGATTTTTTAGGCATTCATGTGATAGATGGAAAGATACAAATGCAACCGCATGTTTTGACAAAATTGTCTGAGTTTCTAGACAAACTCTCTGATACTAAAATGATTCAAAGGTTTCTTGGTGTGTTGAATTATATTCATAAATATATTCCAAGGTTATCAGAGAAAACAGCACCAATTAGGCAGCATTTGCATTCAGGATGGTCCCCTGAGGCTACAGATGTGGTAAAATTGCTTAAAGAAGAATGTAAGCATTTACCACAACTTAAGCCCCCTGGACAAGGATTTTTAATTTTACAGACTGATGCTTCTGATTCTTTTTGGGCAGCAGTATTATTTGAGAAGCAAGAATCAGGTGAAGAAGAATTGTGTGCATATGCATCAGGTGAGTTTTTTCCACATCAGAAAGGATATTTTGCAGCAGAAAAAGAAACACTTGCAATCTTCAATGGAATCATGTGGATTATGTGGATTGGTTGCTAGCTTTTTGATAGTTTTGTGGTAGAGCTATATTTCATTCTCTCATTCTCTCATACTCTTGCACACTTAGATCATTCTCAGAGCACTTTGGAATATTTTGGATTTAGAGAAAGAAGGAAAAGGAAAGAAGAAAAACATAAGGGAACAATTGGATCAACAACTAAAACTAGATTGCTTTGCACGTAACAGGTTCCATGTGTGAATACCTCATCGATTTCTGGATGCATGGTATATGCATGTAATTTTCAGGTTATGTGTTTTAATTGGCATGGATATTTTCCTGGAGTGACAGTGATTTTAGCCTTGCCTTGCCATTTCCTGTATAGCCATGGAATTGTGGGTTTTTCACTTATCGTTTTTTTTATTGATGCTTAGGTTCATTATGGTTGTGGGTTGGAACAAATGCTTTGGAAGCCCTGGAATAAATTGGGTTGAGTTAAAAGTCCTCGAGCCGAGGTTAGGACAAACGCTTTGGATCCCTTGGTTGGTTGAGTTACTACTCCCTAGAGTTGGGTTGACCAAATGTTGTTGAGCCATGAAAGGTCGTGGGTTGAATTACTAGTTCCTGGCACCCTTGACAACTTGGCTAGAGACCGGTCTTGTTGGTGTTAGTAATGTTTGACCATGGAGGTGTAATCATTATGGATGAGGGTTAATGTGGTTTAGCCTTCTGAAGCCATAGTATGGTTTTGTCTTGGTTTATTCCATGAAATACGACAATCATGCATGGAATATGGCACGAGGTAGTTGGATGAAAGATAAATTTGGTTCAACCCAATCAATGGTCAGATGGTACATAGATGTCCCTGAATTGGTTGGTATTTTCATACGCTAATATGATACATTTTCCTATTGTGATATATGAGAATTTTTAGTGATTATGTAACTGCAATTATGGTTGAGTTTCCATGGTTTCTATGCTGGTTATAATTTCATGGTTATATGTTGGTTATATGATGTGTATTATCTATGGCTCTTTAGATGAATTATTTATTTATCGATTGGTTGATGAATGCATGGACTAATAAGTGTTGTTTCAGTTATGTGGAGAGGGAATATATCCCTCTTGGTGATTTTAAGATTAATCTCACACTATTATGATCAGATATGCATTCATGACCTGTAGATTATTTATTTTCTATGTGTTTGATAGAATGTCTATTAGGGATTAGGAAATATAGGTCAATTTTTTTATTCGATATTGAATTTTAATCATTTTCATCATGTTAATAATGATTCTGGAAAGTCCTAAGAAGTTCTTGGAAGTGGTATGGAGGCTATCATGAAAAGGTGGCACAAATCTTAGGACCGCATGCTTAGAACTCAAGAGTTTAGGTCATAGTCACATGGAGGTAAGTCTGTGAGTGTGGTTATAGCCTCATAACTGCATGTGATTAGTGTTAAGGTTGTGGTTGTAGGTCTAGGTGAGTGAAACAATATTCCAGCTCATGGATTGACCACCTGGGGTGTTTCTCCATCTCATCCGTTATGAAACCAACTCCAAAAATAGAAGAAAAGAGAGATCAATGTCTTATAAATCAGCCACTTCGAGGGGGAAACCTCATTTACATTACATAAATGAACAATTCTTGGATGATACAAATGACAAAACCTCCTTTATATATATAGGATTCCATGGGGTCACAATATAATCCTAGCTGACCTAACAATAAAAATGTAAGGGCACAAGAATAACAATAGTGGCTTTTATGGGGCATAATAATAACAATATGGGGGCTACAGGGGTACAACAATAAGGGGGATACTCTAACAAAAATAAGGGGATACACTAGCATTATAGGTACCTAACATGCCCCTCTCTTTCAAACAAGTGTTGCCCTCAACGCTTGATTATTTCTGGATGTTTATGTATAAAATTATCATCCTCCCATGTGGAATATTCAACGAGTAATTTCTTCCACTTGCTGAGATACTCTAAAATTGATCAAATTTTTAGCTGTTAAATTCTTGTTTCTATGACTGCTTTAAAACTTCTTTCGCTGTGATGTTGATCTTCCTATTGTTTCATTCGTTTCTACACCAAAGTTAGGTTATCCTTTCAGAGTTGTTGAACTTGTTGTTGATGCTCAATGTGATATTCCACTACTTTATCATCCATATTAGATTTAATTGGATCCTTCAAACCATCCAAATTAGCCTCCATTTTTTATTTTAAACCATCAATGTCATCTTTGATATCTCTTTGTAAGATCGAAATTTGTTGCACTTGGTACCGTAATATTGATATATCATATTGCAATTCTTCCTCTTCATGCGTCATAATAGAGCTTTCTGAGGATTTAATGGGTGTGGAATTATTTTTTAGAGGAATTATATAAATGAATACTGATATCTCTGCTTGAATATGCCCTTCGAATCACTTCAGACTAATTTCTTCTAACAAATGTTATGCAAACATTTTTTAAAAATACACACATTTTTCTTGTTTTTAGGAGGTATATATTGAACCTGATTTATCTCTGCAATTTCGGATCCCCAAGATTTACGCTTTAGTGTTGTAATAGCCCTCTGAGTCTTATTTCTAATGGCATAGGTCTGACCTGATTTGGATTATTCAAGGAAAATTTATGCCCAATCTCCCACAATGACCTAATTATGGGTTGGTTTAGCAGAGTGAACTTGTACGACATGCCACGTGTCACTGTTTCCTCCTTCGGCTCTGCCATTGATACAAAGAAAACTAAATTCTATGGAATTTCGCCCACGTTTTACAAAATTCCAATCTGATGCTGAGAGAGAGAGAGAGTTATGATGATTTTCCCAAGGTTGCCTCTTTGAGATGAAATTTGGGACCCTGCAAAAACACTAACTTCTACAGTTCATATATCCGAAAATATTGTGACTTAAAATTTTAATTTTTTACAGGAACTTCATCAAGAATTTTCGCAAATGGGTTTTTTGTTTTAGCATCTGAACCTTCGTAGAACAAATTTATAGCGAAAATTCCACAATGTCCTATTTGAAGCAGTGAAAGTCTAGAATCCAAAGCTCTAATACAAAATGTTATGAAACTAGCTCCAAAAATAGAAGAAAAGAGAGATCAATGCCTTAGAAATGAACCACTTAGAGGGGGAAACCTCCTTTACATTGAATAAGTGAAAGATTCTTGGATGACACAAATGACAAAACCTCTTTCCTATATAGGAGTCCATGGGGTCACAATATAATCCTAGTCGACCTAACAATAAAAATGTAAGGGAACAACAATGAAAACAACAATAAAAATAGTGTCTTTTATGGGGCATGATAATAACAATATCAGGGATACATCGGTATAAAAATAAAATAAAGGGGGATACACTAGTATTATAGGGACCTAAAATCCTTGGTGATATGTAGTCCTTGTATGATGTTCGTTTGTGGTCAATTTGTAGGTCGCAATAATTTAACTAGAATTGGGAGGTCGGTTCATGTCATAGTGACAATCGTCTCATATTTACTCTAGTAGGATTGTGAAATTGGGTAAATGAGGGAGGGGGGTTACAAAGTGGTATCTAGTAGGTTCCATTCTCTTTGGGTGATATCTAACACCACAAAGTGTTATCATAGCTTCCAGGTTCAATCACTTGGACATGATGGGTGGGATGTAATTATTACGCATGCATTCTAATGGTCATTGTTGTGGTCTTGTGTCATCATTATGGTGATGATTGAGATGATTAATATGTTGATTGCATTATATATATATATATATATATATATATATATATATATATATATATATATATATATATATATATATATATATATATATATATATATATATATATATATATATATATATATATATATATATATATATATATATATATGTTGTGATGATCAGGATTGACTGTGCAAATGAGAAAACCTCCCCTTAACTTCATTGAGGTATGTTGGATTATGGTTATATTACGTTATCTGACATGCTATTTTGCAGGAAGTAGAAGATCATAGATAAGAATCAAAATGGTGGATTAAAATTCATGTGACTCTCCCTATGGATCATATGAGAAACAAAGAGATGAGTTCTCTCTTGACATAATGAAAACCTTGAGAATTTTAAAGCCAGAAATCAAAAGTTGTAAGGCAAATAATTACAGGATAATTTAGTAACTGGAATGGCTTGAGAATGCACAGGAAAAACAAGAAAATGTTATTGTATTAATCCTTCAGATCTTACTATATTTTCACATACATGGAAAACCATGAATAAGTTATGAACATGACGAAAGGAATAAAATGGAATATGGTAAAAGGTCTTATAGAGGACATAGGTGAGATAGGGATGACATGGTCAAAGGTGGTGGATGGATGGATACACCTAACATTAAAGGTAGTAGCTATGGGTTGAATTCTAGTTTTGGATCAGAGAGACAACATGGTCATCATCGTTATTATCCTTATACGAGGAGAAAGAATAAATACTTGTTGGATGAGTACAATAAATTCAAGCCAAGTACCTTTGACTGAGAGTTGAAGAAACTAGAAGATGCAGAGGAATGGATACGTGGGATGAAGAAGTTATTCAATTTTCATGACTATACAAATAATATGAAATCGGTTATATCCATTTTCAATCTTGAAGGGAAAGCACACATCTGGTGGGAAGACGTGAAGTGTGTTATAGGCATAAAGATAAAGGATTTTATTTGGCATGAGTTCAAAAGAATATTCAGAAATAAGTATTTGTCATAAAGATACTATGATGGTAAGAATAAGGTGTTATAGGAATTGAGTATGGAATCTATGAAGAATGAAGAGTATACAACTAAGTTTCCATAGCTCTTGAGGTATGTACCATATCCTAAGGATGAGAAGAAAAAGGTTCAAAGATTCATCACTTGATTGCCTTTAGAATTTAAATATCATATTGAGTATGATGAACCTCATACATTGGAGGAAGTAATTGGGATGTTGAAAGTTTGTTATGAGTAGTCTAACTGTAAGTCAAATCCCAAGTAGGGTCGGAAAGGTGATGATAAGAATAAAGGAAAGTGTGACAAGAAGCGACGAAGACCTTAGGATATAGGTAACAAGAAGAATGAAGCATTGTACAGGAAGTTCATCTTAGTTGACAAAGCAAAACAGTTTCAATCTAAAGAGCTAAAGAAGGGTGATGGAAGGAAGCCTATGTAACGTTGGAATTATGGTGGAGATCATCACAAGAAATATTGTCCACAACATCAGGGTGGAATACCTCATATTTACAGTGCTCAGGGGGCATAAAAAGTTTAAAATGTTGGAAAAATTATACCTCATATTTACAGTGCTCAGGAGGCACGAAAAGTTTAAAATGTTGGAAAATTTTATACCTCAAAGCAGAAGTTTTAGGGCCTCAAAATGACTTCAAAATTTCAGGCATCAGAAAACTGCCAAAAATAGTAGATTGTGCTAGAATTAAGGAAACTAAAAAAATGAAAGAAACAATGGTGGGGATCCAAGTGGAATAGGCGGGTGACCACCAATATCCACCTAGATCATTCCTCCCCCCTTAGGAAGTAATGGTCCCCATTGCGTTGAGTTCCTCCATGAGATGAGGAAACTTCTACTGAACTTGGTCCTTTGTGAGCACCTTGCCCTGGTAAAGGAGTTGGTCTGCTTTGAAAACTCAATATAGATGGATGCTCTGCTGGTGGGTGTTCTTGATATGTATGTACATGATTCGATCAGTTGTTGCTTGTTCCATTTAGTCTGGGTTTGCTGTGATTTTTTCTGCCATGTCGGATATGTCTAGTAGAGGTGGAAAGTAGGGTCAAAGGTTGTCCACATTGAAAAGTGGGTGCAAAATAAGGAAGGGTGGAATACTGAGCTTGAATTAATTGTCCCATAAAACCTTGGCGATGGTGTATAGCCCATATCGGAGTAGGAAAATCTTGCTGTGGGGTCCAGTGAGGCGCTCCTTCTACAAATGTAGCCACACTTTGTTGCGCACCTATAATTTGTGTGGAACCTGATGCTAATCATGTCGCTGCTTGTAATTAACATTGGATTTGTCCAATATGTCATGAACCTGTTGGTGGATGTGTTGTGTTACACCATTTTTTGGTCATCTAACCTATTATCATTAGATGGACCCAAGTACACCATGTAAGACCAATTTTACCCTAAGTAAAATTGCTTTCACTATGTAAAATAACTTAATAAAACACATTTATTAGGTTGTTTATGGTCTAAACAGAAAACCCCAAAAGGAAATATTAAACAAATCTATATTTTTTTTATTTTCCTCATGGAATAATTAATTAAACAATAGTTTAATTATTATTCCTGGTTATATTTAACCCAAAACAAGGAAATTAACTAGATAAATCCTTATTTATCTTATTATTTTCTAGGAATAATTATTTAAATCTTATTTAAATAATATTCCTTTTTAAATATGACTAAATCATTTATAAATAATTAAATAAACCATTATTTGTTTAATTATCATTCAACCACTTCCTTAAAATAATAAATAAATCATTTATTTATTTATTATTTACAAATAAATGGATTTGACCCAAGTCAAATACCTTTTCCCTCCAAACAAATATAATAAAATATTCCTAAAAGGTGGTTCTAGAATTTGGTTAATAATATTTTATTCATGCACCAAGTCCTAGACTACCCTAATATTTTGTTATAAATAGAAGGGTTTTCCCATTTATTGATCACCTTCATTGCATATTAGATCACTCTAGATCTATATTCCTGGTTTGACTTTGAGCCATTATCATTGTCACATTCTCTATTATTTTCTTTGTGAGCTCCCTTTGAGTTTTATGTTTGTTTGGGTTTTCTACACCAACAAGAGAGAGAAATTTTAGATCTGAAACGCTGAGGACTTTCAAGAACCCATCCCATTGAGGAGAATTGGAAACACCTTTCTTGTTTTCCTCTCAGGTGCCCTTTAATATAAAAAATTGTTTCAAAAATATTGTTCTTGTCTTGTCTATTGGATGCATGGAGCAAAACTTCATTTTTACTGGTTAATGTATTTTTATGCATAGATCTGGATTTGTGCAGCTTTGTTTGGATCAACTAACTATAGATTTGAAGATATTGGCAGCCATAATTGATGTTAGGGCTATTTGTTATGCGTAGCTAAAGTGGTCTTTTTCCGACAAAAGATTCATACTAACAATTGGCGACTCCACATGGGTTTTCTTTTGCGACTGCTGTCGTTTTATATATTCCTGCATATCCAACTATTTCAGACCCTAAGTTTTCTCTTCAGTTTTTTGTTTTTCCTATTTTTATGGTGTTTTTCACCTCTAAAACCCTCAAACATTAAAATTTTTAACTTCCGTGTGTTTCTGGCCCTATTGCACAGGTGACAGACATCAGCCGCAGCTGAGACGAAATTTTTTTCTGAAATCTGCTGCTGAGAGACCTGGATCTGCAGGTCGCACTTATCGGCCCAAAACCTGTGACCTGGACTGGAGGACGCACTTTTCTGCCTAAAAACTGCGACCTGGACTGAAAATAGGTCAGAAACTGCAACCTGCAAATTTTTCTGCAATTTTCCAGCAAATTTTTTGGGTTTGTCTGAAGCTTCTGTCAGGGTTTTCCAACCTCTGTCTCCACCCGTTTAGACCTATTTCTGATCTGTTTTACTCAACTAAGTGGGAATATTTCCCCTTAGGGATTTAGTACCCTCCACTTTTTGTGGAAGATTTTTAGCTGTTTCAGACGTTTGAATTTTCAGAGTTTCAGCCTTGTTATTTTCAGGTCTGATACCTCATTTTCAGATCCCTTTTAGATCAGCTCTTCTCCCTTTCAAATCACCTCATATAGTTTTGTTTGGGTTTGCCTCTAGGGTCACCTCCTTGTCCCTTCTACCTTTAGCTGATTTCTGCTTTTGTTGCAGCAACCTTGCCTCTGCCTCTTTGCTATTTTCTGCACCTCTTTTCAACAGATTTCTCCTTTAGATCCCCGCCCCTCCCGGCCTTAGATCTATTGGCCCCTTTTTAATGTGTTTTGACTATATTTTTCCCCCTCTTTTAGACTAGTTTTGAGAGACCCGCCCTCTTGGGTTAGATCGATGCATTGCTATCTGTTAATTTTTTGTTATTTCAGCCTTATTTACTATTCTCTGCAGATTTATTTTCAGTTACACAGCACACTTTATCTTTTACTCTCAAAACATCTGGGTTTAAAAATTAAAATTAACACACGCCACACACTGACCCTAAGTGAAGAAGATCCTGGTTAACACCGCCAGGAAAATACTTTAAAATCAATTAACACTGCACCTCTTTGCCCTTGTTTCGACATTGACGTCATTTGATCCTGCACCTCCCTGCCTTTGTCGGTTATTCTTCTTCCCTTTGTGTCGTCATCATTGCACCCCCAAGGCGTATATCCCGAAGAATTCTTGGCCTTCACCCTCAGTTTCTGGTTGGTCGACTTACTCCTTCCCGCCGTCGTCAAGTTAGTCCTCCCTGGAGTCCGCACTTCGACTCTTCTTCTGATTCTTTGGGTTCTCCCCCTACTTCTGGTTCTCCCCCTGTTACCTTCACCATGTCTAGTTCAGGGCTTAACACTAGCAGTAACCCTGGTCCTACGGCTGGGTCTGTTACTAGCGGAACTACCACGGGAACTACCTCGACTGTCCCTTTGCTCCCTTATATGGCAGGTCTCAGTCTCCCCGATTTCAATCAGTTGATCAACGATCCTATGTGCCACGATGTTAGTTGGCCTGCTATGCCAACCAAGCTCCCCTCCAACATTCCCAAGTTCGAAGGCCTTGCTAGTGAAGATCCCTCCAACCATATTCGATCTTTCCACATGTGGTGTTCATCCAATTCCATTACTGATGATTCCATCTGTCTTAGATTTTTCCAACGCACGCTTACAGGAGAAGCTTCTAAATGGTATGTTGATCAGACCGCCTCTTCCCATACCACCTTTGCGACCATTGCCCAAGCCTTCCTATCTTATTTCCAGCTCCCTCTCCGATACGACACTGGTACCGAACTCTTGACTTCTTTTCGTCAATCATCTTCGACTCGCCTTTCCGCTCATGTCCAGGAATGGCGGAGAAGAAGGAGCTTATGTTGAGCTCCCACCTTTGAAGATTGGGTTTACATGGACTGGTTCCTTCGCTTTCTCTTACATTCCATTGGCAAAGATGTCACATCCTAGTTCCCTCAAATCAAAGAAGCCGCCCTCCAAATAGCCTTGAAATATGACCTCATCTATGCTCAATCTGGTTATGTTTATACCGTCCTTCCTGACCTCCCTAGACTTGGTGGTGCTAACGCCCCGGTGGCATCTCACTCTGCCGACAGTATCGTTGGAGCTCTTTCGCATACCTACGCTCAACCTCCTATGGGCTATGGTTTCCCTCCGGGAGGGGCCAACACCTCCAGCACTTTTCCCCCTCCAGGTAGCATGTATTCAGGATACGGCATGCCTCCTCCTTTTTCCCAACCTCCTGCTTACCTTAATGTTGCCCATCCTAACCATTATATTTACCCACAGCCTGGTGTCCCAGCTCCTCCAGGATTTGGACCTTCACCTCCCTTGCCTTCTCAACCCCCGCAACAACAACTACTACCCCCTCTAGGGCAAGTATTTGCACAGCAGGGTGCCACTAATCCTCCTTCTTCTCAAAGAAAGAGGAAAGGCAATCAAAATCAATCTACCCCTGGTAATCGTGGATCCAATCCTTCAAGTATTGATTCTAACAATGCTAACCAGCAACAAGGCTCTTAGCCCAAGCCGGACAGGCCTCTCCGCACTAATAAGCCTTGTTCGTGTTGTGGTGTTTACGGTCATTACACTCATGATTGTTCCCTATTACCACATATGCAGCAGATGCGGGAGTCTCAGGCTACATTGCATGGAAAACATGCCTCCCCTACTGTTCCCCCCAATGCGGCTACCTCTCAACCAACTATGTTTACCGATCCTTTCCCTCAGCAAGGATTCATGGCTACTCAACCACCTCATGCCCTAGTAACCACTCAACCTTCCCCTTCTGGTTCCTCTGATTATGAGATTCTCATGATGACTTCTAACCCACCTCTCACCGTCGACCTTAACCTTCAAACTCGGTCTCATCAGTACCCCAAGCCTCCCGCTCCATCTGTCCCCGAGTCACCTTATTCAGGTCCTCCAGAGCCTCTTGCGACACCCAATGGTCCTTTGCAAATCCCTCAGCCCAAAGTTGAGGTTCCTAAGGGCCCATTACGCGGAAATGCTACTTCCAGTCGAGCTACTCATTTGTATAACATAGTAGATGATTTGGCACAGTCTCCTGCTGCCATTTCAACACTAGAACTCCTCCAGTCATGTCCTTCTCAAATGAAGGATCTACTTTCCACCATGGGTGCTGTAGATCCTGCTGATGACCAATTGATTGTTTTCGACACCCGTTAGTCAAATCATCCTCCCCTTCATACTTCCATCACTTTCCAAATCCCAGTCAAAATCTAGAATGCTAATGTGTCTCGGTGTATTATTGATGAGGGGGCATCTACTTGTGTGATGTCTGCTTCGGTTTGGAAACAACTTGAATCCCCTGAGCTAGCCCCTTCCACAATCACCCTTCGTGCGTGGGATGGCCATGCCTCCCAGCCCATTGGCCTATTCCGTAATTGTCCTATCACCCTTGCGGGCAAGACTGTTTGCGTTGACGTTGAAGTCATCGACGCCCCTCTTGACTATAACATTCTTTTGGGGCGTAGCTACACCTATGCCATGTCTGTTGTCCCATCTGCGATCCGTTGCAAGATGTTTTTCCCTCATAATGAAAATATAGTCACCATTGACCAGTTGACATATCATGAGCCAAAATATCAGACCTCCCCTGAGTCGACCATCTCTTCTGTAGCCAATAAGAAAACCGTTGATTCTTTGACCAGTGTTTCCCCAGGCTTCTACAAAGACTCCTCCTTGCTTGGAAACTTCCCTGGTCTTCCTCCTCCTCCTGTATCTGATCCCCACTTAGCGAATGTTTGCATGATACAATCGTCTCGAGCTGACCTTAAGCGGCCCGCTTCGGCTAGTCAGCAACCTCAACCTTGCCCGTCGCAACCCGCTCCTAGCCCTTCGCCTCAGCTAGCTAAACCTCTTCCTTTTGGAACTTCTCATCCAGCTAGTACCCATGAGCCTCTCTACCCTCTTGGTTCGGTTCCCCCAAGTCTCAACCATCTTGGAGCCATCCCTCCTGGCCATTACCCCGCCGATCAGATACCTTTCCTTGCTCCTCCTCCTGGAGTCTATTCAGTCCCCATCATGGCCACCCTTTCCCTCCCTAATTTGACCCTGGGAATACCCGTCTGGTATCTTAACACCCCAGCCGAGTCCCCACCAGGTCACCCCAAACATTACCTTTCTTTGACACCGGTTCAACCGATTCCCTTAGCTTCTTCCATCGCTACAATGCCACCAGCACCTCAACAAGACCCTTCTTCTATTGTGACAGCTACGGGAAAGAAAGAAAAAGCTTGCAAGGGGGCATCCAAAGACAAGGCCACCCCGACTGACCCTACCCCTCCTGCACCCGCCAAGCCTTGTGCCTTGTGTGATGGTGTCGGTCATGCCACCCATACTTGTCCCGAGTTGCCCCGTATTAAACCCATGGTTAAATTCGCGTTCCCTGAGTCTACGGTCCCTGAACCCTCTGTTTCTTCTTCGTCCGCAGCCAAGAACCCAAAGACTCTTCGCACCAACAAACCTTGTGCTTTTTGTGGTGTTCATGACCATTATTCTCACCATTTTCCTCATCTAATGCATTACCGAGCCTCTTTAGAGGTCATTCGCGAGTATGAAGTTGAACAAAATCAATCCACCTCTCCCATCCTCACGCAGTATGCGTTAGTTCGACTCGAGGATCCCCCTGCTACCATTGACATTCCCCCCCCCCTGATGTTGAGATGATGGAACCTGCCACCCCCACCCTATACCTATCATCATCCATGTGACCCTCGGAGTACATTCCCTCTGAATCCCCTTCGTCTGTTTTACTTGATCTCCCTTCAGCGACATTCTTGGGCTCTACATCATTTGACCATATTTTTACTTGTTCTTCTGTCATCCCCCCTGATGATTTGTGTGTGAGCCTTTCTTCTGTCATCATTCTGAAACTTCCCTTGTGTATGTATGAACTGTAGGAGTCCATGGTCTATGTGGATGATCGTTTCCTTCCCAAAAATCTAATGATTCCATTATCGGAAAGCCTGCACAATGGAATACATCTCTTTGTCATAAGTGGGATACTTCCAGACTATTTCGGACAATGTATCAATATGATATGCCATTGGATGCCCCTGTTGAGTAATAATTTCCCCAATAGCATAATCAGAGGCATTTTTCTTGATCTAAAATGGTTGTTGCAAGTCTGGTAATGTGAGCATTGAGGTAGAGAAGAGGCAGTGTTTCAACTCTATGAACACCTTCTGTTGAGATTCATACCAAAATAATTTTTCTTTCGCTCCACCCTTGGTGACTTGACTCAGGGGCCGAGTGATATGAGAGGATCCCAGCACGAACTTGTGGTAGAAATTAGCATGACCCATAAAGCTGTGGAGCTCTATTAGAGTGGTTGGGGCTGGCTAATCCCGAATGACTTGGATCTTGGCTAGATCCAGTTGCACCCCCCACTCATCAATAATGTATCCTAGATACTGAACCTGGGTCATTCTAAAAGTGCACTTCTTATGATTGGCACACAAATTGTGCTGCCATAGTGTTTAAAAGACCTGCCAAATGTGGTGGAGGTGCTCTTCCCAAGTCTGGCTAACGATCAAGATGTCATCCAAGTACACTACACAAATGAGGTGGTGAATCGCCGCAATATGTTTTCCATCAGCCTCATGAAGGTTGCAGGAGCGTTCGTCAACCTGAAAGGCATGTCCAACCATTTGAACAAACCCTCCTTGGCTTTGAAGGTAGTCTTCCACACATCAGAGGGTTCAATTGGTACTTTGTGATACCTAAACTTCAAGTTGACCTTACGGAAATATTTTTCCCCATTGAGCTTGTATGAAAGGTCATCAATCCATGGGATTGGGTACCTATTCCACACAGTGATATTGTTAGCGCTCGATCGTCAATACAGAGTCTCCAAGCCCCATCCTTCTTCTGCACCAACACGATAGAGCTCCCACGGGGTGATGAAATCAACCGAATGTGACCGTTATGCATAATAGAAGTCATTTCCACAAGAATATCTATTTAAACACCAATGGATTTTATGTCATGCATAATCAATATTACTTCTAGTTCTAGGGCAAGAGCATCATCATTTTTCAACTCAAGACTGTTAAACACACACATGGTGGGTGAGAAAGTAAACACACACAAAGGAAAAGATAAGAATTAGTTGCATATTACCATTGATATGATGTACATTTATAATACAATGAGGTGACCCTTGGATTCCACATTCCAAGGTCACTTGGACTCCTTTTTGTCCATTCGGCTTCCACACCTACCCATAGACGATTAGGTGTCCAACATTCCCCCCCTTAATCCGAAGGGGTATGTGTGAGTCTAAGAAGAGAGTTGTAATACAAATCTGCAAAGTATGCATGGAAGCACTTAGGCTGAATCAGCTCTCTGAAATGTTGGCATAAAGAGGTGGTTTAAGGATGACCCCAAACACTAGAACGCAACGCTTATTGCAGTTCCCAGAACTCTTCCAAAACTGGCAAGAAGCTAATGGCTTCTGCTAGAGGAAGTGTCCCTCATATTTGAAGAGGGAGACCTTCAAACTAAAAGAAGGGAAGTCTACAACCTGTGATGGTTTAAGGATGACCATCAACACTGGAATGCTTAATGCATTTCCTGGAACTCTACCAAAGCTAGAAAGAATCTGAAGTATTCTGCTAGAGGAAGTGCTTCGATTTATTTGAAGAGGAAGAATATGAACCTCGCATATATGGTTTAAGGTTGACCACCAAACAAAGGCATGTTCATGGGCATCTATGTCTTTGGCTACAACTCTTAATCTAGAATGACAGGTTGTGGCTCAGGCTTGCTTGAACTGCTGTGTCTCTGGCTACAACTCTAAATCTGGAATGACAGGCTGTGGCTCAGGCTCACTTGATGTGGCTTCGAAGCTTGTATATGACCACCATTTTCCCCCCTGTCAAGTACAAGGTGAATTGATGGCAAAAAATCAACTGCAAGATTGTTCAATATTTGAGAACAAGTTCTGATATACCACTTAAACATCTTCTTGGCTGTTGATGCCCATTGCCAAGAAGCAATCCATCCAAGATGAATCTTTTTTCTTGCAGGAGGCTTGTTTCTGAAGCATCTGTGTGAAGAATGGGTGTGCCGACCACAGTTCTTGCCTGGGTGAAGATCAAAACAGTGATCTTTCATATGGCAAACACGATCACAGTGTTGGCATTTTACAATTTGTTGTTGTTGTTGTTATGGAAGAGGAGTAGGATCTGGAACAACTGAAGATGAACTGTCATGAAGAAATTCAACACTCTGAAATTTGATGGGCTTGGAGTAGTCCGGAATATGAAGGGACAACTCCTTGTCATATCCAAGACCTGTTATGTGCTTGTTGTGGACAAGCTGTTCCCAAGGTTTGATGATGGGCTTGGGAGGTGTTGGCTTGATTTTTTCTTCTTTCTGCAAATCTGCGCTTAAAATGAGTACTGCATCTGCAATTTCTTGTTGCTATTGGGAGTCTGTCTTAGTGTTCTGAACAAAATTTTTTTTAGACTGATGACTTCGCTGATGTAATTCTTCTTGTTGAAGCTGAGATTCTAGTTGCAGAAAATCAATCTTTTCTTGTGCATGATGCAAGCAAGTTTGAATATCAAAGAGAGTGTCTTTACTGATCTAGATTGTGTCATCAACATTAGATTGTATCAAAGTTTCCAAGGACTGTAATACTTCATAAAATTTGGCCATTTTCCAAACAACTCAAGCTCAAGAAGTAAAGGGTGTTGGCTTCAACTGATAATGCACCCATATACAATTCCTTTCAAAAGAAAACAAGTGACTTTAGACACCTTTTAATCTTTCTTGAACTTCCAACTATGGAATTCCCAAAGGACAAGCTTTGCTACTCAAATTATGGAGGACCCAACTCAGAAAATAGAACTGACTTAGACTTTTAGCAAGGGGATTGTAAATAAATGGTTCCAAATTCTCTCTCTTTTAATGGAGAATTCTTGTGGAAATCATATACAGAAAGAATATCAAAAATTGAGATATTCAAGGACTAAAAAAATCTTCCCCAATCGTAGGATTGAATGCATAACCAAAACATTTTATTTTACCTTTTCAACTTCTCATGGAATTGAATCAAAAGAAGCACTTCAAAACTCGAGAGAAGAAAACATTTGGGTTGAGATATATGAATGATATTTTTTGTATTTCTCCTGAGTGTTATATAAGTTGGTGGTATATGGGAAGGGTGCATATGGAAAGGGAAACGAATGGATGAAGGGCGGATTTATATGGCAACGGTGATACCATATACTATATTACATATTGGAGAGCAGTATTATTGGAGAACGGTATATTGGAGAGTGGTGATATTGGATAGAGGTATTGCATATACCATGAAATCGGTGGTGAGGATTCGACTGGGTTGTGGAGAAATTGGGAGTTAATTGTGGAGTTGTGTAGGAGTGGTATGAAGTTGGAGGGGCCACTGCACAGTTTTATTACTGTGTCAGTATGGTATTAACGCGTGGGATGCAAATCGAGTGCGGTGAGCATGGAGGGGCCACAGAGTATGGCACACTGGGTAAGGTCAATTGTGTATTATATAGTTCGAGTGGGAGAAGGAGCACAATGATTTATTAATCATAAGGAAAAACAACAAAATTTATGAGGGGAGTCGATACCAGTTGCCTATTCGGCATGACAAGGGAATGCCAAGGGAGGAGTGTTATGACCATTGAGAAGTTCGGTGTAGCATGCGCGGTCTCAGGAAATGCTAGGTGCTTCCTGGCCTTAGACTGGTGCGACAACGACCTGGTCTCGTCCCTTGCCAAGGCCAGCTTCCTTTTACATCAACAGCTCGCTGAGGAGCTCGACGGGTCGACCTCTTATGGGTGTCGGTGATTGAACACTCCCAGTCTTGAAATTCAAGAAAAACTCATTTCGAATTCAGAGAAATCGAGGCTTAAATTTACTTCACATTCAAATAACTCCGAGTTCATTCCATCTTGGGCCAATAGCTCGATGGTTGAGACTTTGGTGAACCATCAAAAAAGGAGTCTGCATAGGAGATGAGCTTGGAAGTGTCACTTTCTCCTTCTGTCTGAATAATGGCAGCCCTCCGTTCCTGCTTTTCCTTTTCCACAGCAAATTCGGATCTCTCGGCTTCCTGCTGCGCCACCTGCTTTTTCTCGACGGCCTTGGAAAACTCGTAAAGCTCGTCGAGAACAATAGAGGGTTGCTTAGAGCTTCAATACATATGCAATCTTCATATAATTTTACACAAAAAATGACATGAAATCACAATAGAGACCAATGCATATGGCTGCATAACATGCTCTCTATTATCTAAATAAAACCGAGTTCTCCGTAATCCAAAATCGATCCCTTTTCTGCGGCTTATTTATTTGAATAAAAGTATTAGACGCAAGTGTTCACCATCATGGGAAATGGACAACAGAGCGTTCACTGAAATTGAGGAATTTGTGGATATTCGATTGCGGTATTTGTTTTAACTATGAAAAATAATAATCTTTGAGGATAAACAATGACAGATAGGATGATAAGCATGTAAGGTAAGACTTATAACGCATATTCAATACTTGTAGAGATGATACCGAGATGATAGGAATTGAGGCATAGAAGTTTTGTATTCCTTCTCCGAGGGCAGGTCGACTGGTGTGGAAATAATGCAACAATTATGTCAGATTGGATTAAGGGGACAAAGATGCAACAAAGACATAACAGATGGGAAGAGCGTTACAGTCAGCGAAGGCTTTGGGGCACAAAGGTTTACAGTTAGTGAATAATATGAACGACCCCTGAGTACATGTTTTAGAGAAATATGGGATATGTTGTTGGTGCTCCATAAAGCAACAGACAAAGACACCAGACCAATGGAAAAACCAACCACAAAAGTAATGGCTCAAAATATTAAACAGGGCAGGTATATGCCTGCTCTGATACCATGTTAAATACACACATGGTGGGTGAGAAAGTAAACACACAAAAAGGGAAAGATAAGCATTAGTTTCGTATTACCATTGATATGATGTATATTTATAATATAATGAGGTGACCCTTGGATTCCACATTCCAAGGTCACTTGGACTCCTTTTTGTCCATTCAACTTCCACACCTACCCATAGAGGATTAGGTGTCCAATAAAGGCTGAAAAACTTAATCATTAATTTAACAACTTCAAGTTCAGAGTGTGAGTCATACAATTCCTTCAACTTATTTAAATCTTTAAAACCATTTGAAAATGGAGAAATATGGCAACTCACCTCTTCATTTACTCACGTTGCAATAAAGGCATATGCCTTGCTTTTCTTATTTTCCCAAATGGGAATCTCCCTGTCTAAAGTGGGATTTTCAAGTGCATTGTCCCCTACACCTTCACAAACTCCTTTCCACAACTTATTGAAAATGAGGGTGCGGTTTATCTTCCGGGAACACTCAGGATAATTATCTTTTCCAGAGAGAACTATTCCCACAATGGAGATGAGTGAATGCATTATAAATTTAAACTCAGCCAGAAATGCTTGCAATAAAACTGATATGTCTCTACAATTGATTAATTGGAATATACTTATATCTTCAAAAACTACAAGCTCTCAAATATATATTTAAATATATCCTCCAACATGTAATATCATATATCATATAGCACTATGCCACTCACACCTCCTTCAAACCAAACTCACACCTTTAAAAAATAACCATTCACCCCTTAAAAAAATACACCATACGCTTTATGATTTTCTTTTAAAAAAAGGGACTCAAGGCATATATAAAAGTTCACTTGTGAACTATACAACCTTCAAAAATGGAGTTCAACATATTCCACATATAATAAACCAGCCTAGATCCATCTTAACTCTGGATCTATCAAGAGCCCAGAGGGATCAAATCTCTCAAGGTGCAAACCTCTTTTTTGAGTGCAAAACTTGAGGAAAGGTTTGCACCTCGAGAGATTTGATCCCTCTCAGCACTTGATAGATCCGAAGTTCAGATGGATCTAGGCTGGTTTCAGTGGTGTGCTCCCAAGGAAAATCTATCAAAGCTATGATTAATTTTATCAATAATATGTAAATATATAAAATCTTAATATAATCACTTTAAATATGCTAAATATTTCTGAGATTAACTTGGTTATTTTAATTTTAAAATTTCTTAGTTACCTCAGTTTGTTGAGATGATAAATATTATTAATAACTTTAATGATGAAAAATGATGAAATAATTTTTTTGAATGCAATGTGACAATAATAATGTTGAAAGATAGAAAATGTGAATAATAAGAATGTACTCATGTTACAAATAGTCTTAATTGTGATCAATCTCAAACTATTCTCTTCTACTATTCTTATTGTCACCCTAGTTAGTTTTGTCATCTTTTCATATCAATTATATGAAAAAGAAAATTTAAATCGTAAATCATTTAAATCTTTAGCTCGAGTTGTTGTAGTAAACATGATACCTTGTCTCTCTTGCTCTCCAATATTAATAGGTTAAATTACTATAACACAAAAATCAATGTGCATTGTCAATATAATTTTGTGCTTACACTAAAATCAAAGCATATTGTTAATCCAATCACTTTAAAATTAATGTACCATCATATATCCAATTACATCAAATTAGAAATAAACATCTACATTAAAATCAATGCATTTAATGCAAGCAATCAAATAAGATTAGAAAATAACTTCTACATTGAAATCAATGAATTTAGTGCAAACAATCAAATAGGATTAGGAATCATCTACATTGAAATCAATCCATCTAGTGCAAGAAATCAAATATAATTATAAATAAACATCTACATTGAAATCAACACATCCAGTGCAAGCAATCAAATATTATTAGAAATCACCACCTACATTGAAATCAATGCATCTAGTGCAAGTAATCAAATATCATTAGAAAAAAATATCTACACTAAAATCGATGAATCTAGTGCAAACAATCAAATAGGATTAGAAATCACCATCTCCACTTAAATCAATCCATCTAGTGCAAGAAATATTCTTCCCTCTCTCCACCCTCCATCCATATCTATATCCCCCTCCATCTCTTATTTTTTGTCTCTCTATTTCACCCCCGAAACACACATGCTCTCGCACTCCATATCTATCAATATCTTTGTCGCTCCCTCCCTCTCCCAATCTCTCTCTTCTTCCCTCTCTTAACCTTCGATCTATATCTCTATCTTCCCCTTCTCTCCCTCTTCCATGCTAATATCTCTCTTTCCTCCTTCTACCCTCTCTCCCTCTCTCTCCATCTTCCTTATCTCTCTCTCTCTCTCTCTCTCTCTCAACCTTTATATCTCTATGTCTTTCTTCTTACCTCCCTCTCTCTCCCCCTCCAAGTCCATATCTCTTTCCCTCCCTCTCTCTACTCTCTCACATCCTCTCTCTTCCTTCCGCTCTTTCCCTTCCTCTCCCATCTCTCTCTCTCTCTCTCTTCACCCACCAACTATGTTACTATATCCCTCCCTCTCTCCTTATCTCTCATTCTCTCCCCCCTTATCTCCATATCTCCTTCTTGGTCTCTTTATCTCACCCCCAAACATACACACAGTCTCTCTGTCTCTGCCTTGTCACTCCTTCTCTCTCTCCACTTCTCACTCTCTATATTTCTTATGTCCTACCTCCCTCCCCCTCCAAATCCATCTCTCTATCGATCCCTCTTTCCTCCTCTCTCTCGTCCTTCCTCTCTCTCCATTTCTTTCCTACCTCCCTCTCTCTTCCCTAATCTCTCTCTATTTCTCTCTCCAATACTCTCTCTTCCCCTACAATTCTCCTCCTCTCTCTCATCCTTCCCCTCTCTCCCTTTCTCTCCTACCTCCCTCTCTCTTCCCCATCTCTCTCTCTCTCTCTCTCTCTCTCTGCCCCTCTCTCCCTCCAACTACATTACTATATCCCGCCCTCTCTCCTTCTCTCCCCCCTTCTCTTCATACATCCTACTTTGTCTCTATTCTCACCCCTAAACATACACACTCTCTCTCCATCTCTCCCTTGCCACTCACACACTCTCTCTCTATATATTTCTTCTTCCCTCCCTCTATCGCCCTCCAACTTCTCTCTATCCCTCCCTCTCTCAAGTCCACTCTTTGGTCCTTCCTATCTCTCCCTTTCTCTCTTACCCCCCTCCCTCTTCCGCCATCTCTCTCTCCCTTTATCTCTTACCCTTCCCTCCCTCTTCCGCCATATTTGTCTCCTCTAATCCTATCACTATCTCCCTCCCCCTCTCCTTCTCTCTCTCCCTCCTCCATATTCGTGTCTCCCTCTCTGGCTCTTCATTCCTCCTCTCCCCTTTCCTTTAGTTTATCTCCATCTCTCCCTTGTCAATCCCCCTATATCTCCACCTCAATCACTCTATATCTTTGTTCTTCCCTCCCATATATATCTAGAGTTGATATATATCATGATACATTTATATATATTATAATATAATAAATTTAATATTGTATTACTTGAAATTTATTAAATTTAATAATATTAATATTTTAATATATCAATATGAGTATTAGATTTAATAATAATAATAATAATAATAATAATAGTGATAATATTTTAATATTATATTAGGGTTAATAATGTTTTTTTGCATGGTATTAATAATAATTTAGCCCATGGTATTTTGACCATAGGCTTTACCTAAATAAAACCTATTTTTTGAGTGTTTGTAAATATAAAACAGATTATGGAGTAACTATGAAAATAGGTTTTATTTACTTACCATACCTCTGGTTTATTTATATTTATATTTATTTACCATACCTCTTTTATTTACTATGGTATTTGGCCCATAGGCTTCATATATAATTAGTTTTTTACTTATAATCATATTTGATATATTTTTATTTATTTACCTTACCTCTTTATACGTCTTTTATATTTATTTATTTACCATACCTCTTTATACCTATTTTATATTATTTATTTATCATACCTCTTTACACCTTTTTTGTATTTATTTATTTACCATACTTTTTTTTATAAATATGGTATTTGGCCAATGGTATTTAGCCCATAGTATCAATATTAATTTGCCCCATGGTATTTGTCCCATAGGCTTCATCTAAATAAAACTTGACTTTTTAAGTTTTTTTAAATATAAAAAGGTTTATGGAGTAAATATAAAAGAAGTTTTTATTTATTTACCATACATCTAGTTTATATATATTTTTATTTATTTACCATAGCTCTAGAGTAAGAATAAAAATAGGTTTTTTTTAGTTATTTTTCATTTATATCATTGTATTTATTTATTAGAATTGACTTCTAGTTTTATTTTTAATTTTGATTTTTATTGATTTTTATTGATTTTTATTTTTTTTTATTTATATATTATTTTTTTTTATTGATTGATTGATTTTTTATTTATTTTATTAATTTTTATTAATTTTTATTTTTATTTTTATTTTTTATTTTTTTTAATATATTTTTTATATTTTTATATTTTTTATTTTAATAGCTAGAAAGTAAATTATATAAATATTTATTTATTGTTATTTTTATGTTTTCATTTTTACTATTCTTATTTGGTTATTTATTTATTTATATAATTAGTATTATTGCATCTATTCTTTTATTTATTTAATTTTATTTTTAAAATTAGAATTATATATATATATATATATTTATATATTTTTATTTTTGTTTTTATTTTTATTTTATTTTATTTTATTTTTGGGTATGAAGTAATAATTTATTTATATATCTCCCGGATGCGGGTGCTCCGACGAATGTTTGATTCGATGGGACAAAGCTGTGGCGAGGTGGATCGACACCTGCCCATCCCGGACAGCGAAGATCTCAGGTTGATATGTAACGGATTTTTTCATTTAAACCTCGCAGATACCAAAGGATCCGTTCCATCTGGTTTTGTACCTCACCTCACACCCACCGGACTGGCCTCTGCTATCACTCACTTCTGCTTGGATCACTTCAATGCTTCAGTAATTATGGGGGATTTCCAATACGCGTGCAGGAAGGTTAAGAGGTGGAGTTACGATAAGCCCATGGTGCCAAGGTCTCAAACGAATTGCATCCACCTCCTTCTACTCTCTGGTATCAATTCGGCTTTTAATCTGCGTGGAGTCGTTTTAGTCAACCCAGCCGTCTCGAGCAGCTTGAAGGGGGTTCTTCTCTTGAAGCAACGCTCCAGTTCAAATGAAGTGCTCCCTCTTCTGAACACTCGGCATTTGTCTCGGGTCACTGTACTCGTTTCAAGTTTTCATTCCCCTGCCATTGTGGCTGCTTGGATACATTTGGTTTCTGTAATGCCTCGACTGTGCCACAGGCTTCGGAGTCGACGAGGAGGCACCAGGGGCCGTCCTGCAAGAGACCACTCCAGCCCATCTTCGGTCTCGGCCTCTCTCTCAAGCGGCATAATTCTCGGCCATTACCCTCGAACACGCAGTGGAAGGGGGCGCTATCTTGACACCCATCATGGTTGGAGCTCCCCTGCTCCCCGCCCTCCTGCTACCTCGCCTCCTCCCACAACTGGCTCTACGCGTTTTACCTTCTCCAGCTCCCTGATTCACCCAAGAATCACTGCGCTCTTCACGATGGTTTTTCATGAGGAGTCAAGCGCCCTTCTTGCTGGCCCTGAGATGGATCCTGCCCAGACTTCGAATTTTCAGATGGGGGTTGGCAGCGCGTCGTTGCAGGTGCCGGAGGTTCCAGCGAGCAGCGTTCCTGATGTGGCTATGGCTCCAGCTGATCTCGGTCCCTCTGAATCCGAGGAAGCTCTGGCCAGAGACTTGATGGCTTCAGGTTGGTGTCGAATTGTAGAAGAGCCTCCAGATGATTAGTAAGCCTTCTGCTAGTCTTTTTTATTTTCCTACTGCCCATACTATTGGGCTTGTCCTTGTTCAAGCGGTTATAAGGTTTTTCAGCTTATTTTTGTAGAATTTTGGTCCTATGTAATCTTAGGAAAATCACAACTGGCTCCCCTGCGTGGGTTTTGGCTATCTTTGTCTGACTGGTTTCCCTATCAAAGGGCAGTCTCCACATTTGGTTTTCATGACATTTCTGCCTCCAAGGCAGTAGTTTTTGACTGCGGTCATGTTGTATTTTAATCACTCTGTTAATAGATTACTCTTATTTAGAAAAATAAAATAAAATATTTATATATAAAAATAATTGAAATTATTTTAACTTTTGTGTTAAATTAATTTTAACTAAATCTTCTATATTAAATTTTATTTAAATTAAATATAATAAAATTTAATTTAATATGATGAATTTAATTTAATATTGATGTTTTTTAATTTTAATTTATTTTTAGTTTTATTTAATTTATTCTTTTAGTCAAACTAGCCGTTATGTTGCAACTACTAGCTGGAGTTTCCCTAGTCTATTTATTTAGGTTTCTTGATCAGATATCTCATCTTGTCCTCATGATGAACCACACTGGTTGGTTCGAAACGCGTCCACAAAAATTTATTTTATGTGATTTTCTCCGAAAATTTCTTAGAAACAATTCATGGATCACAGAAACATAATTCCTAATATAAAATAAAAATAGGTTTTATTTATTTACTATACCTCTGATTTATTAGATTTTTATTTATTTAAATTTTGAAATATTGCAATTTTGATGGGGAAATATTTATATTTTTAAAGATTTAATTTATCCATACAACACGGATTTTTTTAAAGATTCATTTTACAAATATTTAATTAAAAGAATATTAAAATATTTTGGATTTTGATTGTCTATGTTGAATTAACTTTTTTCCTTTGATTTAGGAAATGGTATTGACTTTAGTAAAGAGTAAAGACGTTTAAAATTTTACTTAATTTGGAAATTCAACGTAGTAATTTTTTTGTTAAAAGTAAATTTATGATCCATTCAAATTCACTTATATAATAAAGTGATTATTAAATGAGTGAGATAATTTATTATGCATTCAAATTATATAAATAATACATAAGTGTATTTAATAATTAATTTCAGTCCATTAATAAGTTAAAAAAATTATATATAATCTAAATATTCAAGTTATATAAAATTAGGTCAACATTAGTAAAAATAAAATTTATTATTTTTATGAGAAATTGACATACTTAACATAGAATCATACTGAACTGTAGTTTGCCCCTCTAGACGCAATGACCATACAAGAATAATGTTAAATAATTTCACCCCATAAAAAAAAACTCAACGCACGTCACAGGTTTGGTTTGCATTCAGATCAAGACAACACATATAATAAAGAACCATGGTCTTCACAGAATTTTAACGTAGATCCATTAACATCCCATTCACCATAAACCGTCTTCAAAAGGTATACATTGCATAACAAAGATAATCAATGGTGATAATCAATGGTATATACGGAATGGAACTTATTGCATAGAACTTAGTAATCGCACAAAAATTTCAAAAAGAGGCACGTTGTCTTCACAAATCATGCAACAGACCATCCATCAACGCACACACGGTCTCTACTGTGTCACGGCCAGCTTCAGCTTCAACATATTGTATGCAGAGAAACGACCAACACAGTCTGGTCTTCCACTGTGTCAACCACTGTGCATTCCTCCAGCAATACGCCGCAAAAAGTGCAAGGGGACCAAGTGTGGAGCAATGAACGGAGATATTTTCCTGGTATAGGAAGTTAATTCAAAGGTACTACAACATTCAAAACAGACAAAGAATGGACAAATATATGCAGCAGTTATAACATAAAAGGATAATTTGGGAGTTGACTCTGATACCATGTCAGTCAGGAGGTAACTCCACAAATTGAATTGTGCTTTGCATTAAGATGTAATATAGATATATACATGGAGATGGAGACTATTGGGTTTAATCTCGAAGTGTATTTTATTTTTCCAATTCTAATTATTTTCTATTTACAATATTTACATAAATTTACTTAATCCCAAAGATTAAGTGTCAGCACTAATTTTATTATTCTTTCATTCTTTCAGTAATTTTAGTCATAAAACTATATATTGAAAAACATATTGCAAAGATGATTAGAAAAACTATATATTGAAAAACATATTGCAAAGATGATTAGAAAGATTGTCATCAAAACCTTAGAAGGAAGATTGAGAGCAAACCAAACAAAATCCCCAATGGAAATTTAATTGCTTCATAATTAAGGTTAAATGTTCATGTAGAACATTATCAAGGTCATAATTTTGAACATATGCCACAAATTGGAGAAGTGGCGTATAATAACAAATCAAAGAACAAAAATGATCTAAGAATGCAACCAAAGTTTGGAAAATAAAACAAGAATATTCCCCGACTATCTTTACACATATCAAAGATAGAGATAGCTATGAGGATACCATAATAAACTAAGAACATAAACAAAAGTAGTTGATTGAAGTGAATAAGACAAAAGTTTAAAGAAATAACTCATTTGCATATGGAGAATATGAAGAAGCATAAGCAAGCCTTGCAAATAGTCTTGCAATATTAAGGTCCTAGCTTATCAACAACCTTGATTTTTTTAGTTGGATCTTGATCAATATACAGAATAAATTGTGCATAACAGTCATTTAAGAATGAAAGGAAACTCAATAGGTTAATGTCTTTTTTTTATATAGATTGATTCTTTGTGATCACAAGTTACCTTTTATGGGCATATCAGTAAAAGTGGAGCCAAAATTGTTTTGGAAGGATTAAGTTCAAATATAACTACAAAACCAAATTCATACAAGCTCCTTTATTCTTTTTACATGGATAAACACAACTGGTAAAAGGTTGTTTATTACATTTATAACTTATTACATTTTTGGCACATTTCCAACTTTCCTACATTGTGCAATGAAGACAAGCGTTGCGTATCTGATACCAATCATCTCCAATCAAAGCTTAAGGCTATAGTGAAGTTTGACAAAGGAATTCCACGTCAAAAAAATCAGTTGAAATACATGAAATTCCATTGACATTCCTTACTAAATGAAACAACATAATGAAATTGAGCAATATATCAGGAGAAAAGGAGTAGTTAATCAATAAGGTTTAGAAAATGGCATAAGATAATGTCCCCTCTTGTTCCTTCTTTAATATTTTGACTCTATCAGCATCAATATTCTAAGGAAATAAACCTTATCCCAATTTCTATCCATGGCCAATGAAATGGAGTATGGAATACATTTTGTACCCATGCTTCTTGATATTGTGCTTTATCTTTTCCAAATTATTCATGTAAAAGAAGGCGTCATATTTAAGTTACTTTAATATTTTACTGAGATTTCATCAATACAGGTCCGAAACAATGTTTTTGGGTATATTGAAAGAAAGGACTTTCTTAGAAGTGTCTGTCCAAGACATTCTTGGGTTTACAAGAATACCTTTGCAATCCTACTCTGATGATTCACAATCTTTGTAAGTGGTAAATCTTCACTGCAAGTTTAGAAATTGCGTTGGATGTTTAAAAAAAAAACCACTTGCTTAGCATGATAGAAGTGCAAATGTAGATGATATTTGTGAATACTTTTTAGATCATCAAGTAGTTTCTAGTGCCCCTGATGAAGCTAAGGGCAGAGATTGACAAAGGAAGCCAAATGCATTCAAAGAAGGAAATAATATCGAAAGCAGAAGAAATATAAAGAAATATGACAACAGAAGCATTATTGACAGTGGAAGTAGTTGATAGTGCATTTTAGTTTCCATTGATGTCATAGGAGGAGAGAAAGAAAATAAACATGGAGACAGGAGGTTTTGACAGATGTATTGCCATGCCATTAATGAAAAAGAGAGAGATTTTTGGATAATTGCCATGCCATTAATGAAAAAGAGAGAGATTTTTGGATAATATTGTCATTTATGTCAAAGCATGAGTAAGATTATTTGAGATATTACCATTGATGTAAAGACAAGGCATGGTTGACCAAGGATATTAACCGCTTATAATACCATTAAGATTGGTTAGTTATATAAAGGATTTGAGTGTGCTAGTGAGGAGATTAACATGAGTGTGCAGTGTGATCAAAGCCCCAACTTTTCGAGAGATAGGAAAACTGATGAATTTCTTGATAATCTAAGGAGAGTTGTTATGTTTCCAATAATTCCACATGAGTGTGCACTACTTTTAATCAACAAAGATTTGAAGATGTCCTGCACTGTGATATGGAAAACATGCTTATATTAATTATATACAGATATTCTGTAGCCAAATAATTTTCCTTTGAGACATATTTACCATAAAATACCTTTCAAAAATGTGACTGGAAATAACCAAAGGTTGTCCAAATTTAGGAAAATAGTATACTTGTAATCTTAAAATACATATAAATCAATGATGACAAGTCAACCTATGCAATCTCATGTTAAACCCCAATAGACGTGTCTTTTCAGGTATTGCTCAGGTTAAACCCCAATAGACGTGTCTTTTCAGGTATTGAATGAATATAAATAAAATGATTCCATTTTTTCACTTAATTCGACCCATGAAAACAAGATAAGAATGTAGTAAAAGGGAAGTACATAGCTCATATCAGTGGAGATGAGGAGCAGCAAGGTCAAAAATACATGGGTCTCGTCGTTTAGGCATTTGGAGAATAATTTGGAGAATAATTTTGAAAGAATATATTAAATAGATATTGACCAAGGAACCTAAAATAAAGATTTTGGACCCGAGGATTTACTATTATATTACAATTTTTCTTTTGGAGATATATTACGTTGGAATAAGACCTCCGTTCTTTCCTCTTGAAACTAAAGTCTCGACCCTCGTGGAGTAAAATAATCGGCCATCCTAAAGTAAGAATCTTGGATATCTTGGAAGAATAGAATTGGATATCTTGGAGCAACCATTATGAAGAAAAAAGGAAAAAATACAAATTATTCTGTGGCTGAAAAAAAAATGAAGTGACTGTGACAAATTCCTAAGATAGATTTCAACTATACTCCTCCTACTCATCCATGATTTCTATGATACTTTCTTGAGGTATGGTTCGAGATATCTCTTCCAATCTCCTTCTTGTGAATAAGTTTGTAACATGAAGAGTGAAGGTCCAGGTATGATGTTATTATCAAGCCAAGATACTCTAAGATTTGACAATGGTATATAGTCTTGGATTTTTGTAGGATGAACTTAGGGTCCATTCCATATCTTAATCTAGCTACTCTACGGAAAAAAGGAAGAGTTTGGACTTAACAAATGAATCTTGCTGGAAGAAGGATAATATGTTAAATATAGGATGTTCAAGTGATGTAAATAAGCACTTGATGTACCATTAAAGGAAAAAAATTATTAGTCCTTTAGAGATCCTTTAAACTAGAATTCAAACCAATGGATTTTGATTATTTTTTTTTCTTTTTTCTTTTCTTTGACTAAAGTGTATTTGGGAGCTAATTGAATATATTTCTTAAGAAAAACCATAATCACTATTCCAACAAAATTTGAAGAATAAGGAAATGTCTTTTGAAGAAGAATCTAAAAATAAAGGAATGTTTTGATAGAGTAGATATTTGACCAATACCTTAAATATTGAAAATTTCTTTTTTGAACTAGAGCTTTGACTAGACCTCAAAGTGTGAAAAATCTATTTTGAAGTAATTATTTAGGAAAACCCTAAAATTTCCTTTGAAGAGATCCCGAGGAAACAAGTGAAGGATTTTGGAGCAGACTACTAAAGAATGTTGAACACTTTTTGAAGCAATTTTGAATACCCTTTGGAGAAAATCATTTGGATCCTTTAGAGGAGATAAGGATGGAGCTTGAATCTATAATTAAAGATTGGACTCATCATAAAAGGTTGGAGCCTTGTGAGAGAGGAGATTGGAGCTCAGATTTGTTGTGTAGGATTGGAGTCCTCATTCAAGGTTGAAGCCTTGAAGGAGTTAAATATTTTTTTATAAACATTGAAGCTTGAATTTTTGTATAAAAGGATTGGAGCCCTTGTTATTTTCATTAATAAAAATATTTTATTATTCTACATATTGTGTTCTAGTTTAACTAGTGATCTTAATTGGCATAATATAAAGATTGTGAAGAAATATTGATTTACATCCCCTCTCTCATTATTTCCAACAAAAATCTCATGATAAGTTGAGTAGAGACATGGAAAAAACAATGGACACTTATAAGACATTGCATAGTGGGCTTGAATCTCTTGTCGATGTACAAAAATACCTGCCATTGGTGCACTAGGGGAAACAAGATCAAAAGAAGAGGTCACGTGAGAGATTAAATGAATTTTTGATCCCATTAAGAAATTTATTGCAAGGGAAAATATAGAGCCTACAAAAGAGGTGATCACACAATGTGTTGTTGAACTCGTGAAGTTTCACACAAATCTCACAATGCTATTGAACCACGCGCAAGCTAAGAAGCCAAACTTTATACTAGATGCATTGGAAGGCCTCACGAGGTTTGAAGAGGAACCACGCCATAAGATTCAACTCATCGCTTGTGAATACAAAGTTTGGCAAGAATATTTAGTGAGAGATCTACAGGAAAAGGCTCCTAATATTTCCACCACTAGGCTCGTTGAATGAGAAAGGTTTATTTCTTTATTTTTGTTGTTATTTGCATTTTATTAAAACTACAATATAATTTAGATTAGAGATTCATGTGGAATGTGAAAATTCACATGTAAGATGAAGAGTCATTAGGGTATGAAAAAGGTCATGGTATGTGAAAATTCATCCTACTTTGTATAAATATATCCTTCATGGCTAGATGTTAGGGACTAGAAATCTGAGCTAGGGACTACAAGGCAAGCCAATAAATGCTAGGGGATTGCTATGTTGTGCTAGGGCATGCTAACACATGCTTGGGAATCCTATTCATGACAAGATGTTCTAGGTATAAATATGTTCCAAGATGTGCAAGGTGCCAACTTGGAATGTTAGTGTGTTCCAAATAATTTCAAGGTGTTCCAAGAGTGTTAGGTATTTCTCATTAATAGAAATCATCGAGCTTGATTGTGTATTAAATAATATGGTTCCTACACACACTAGTAGAACTTCATCTAAAGGGAATTTGCTAGATAATAAACCTAAAAGAGATGAATCATGTGTTGACTCATAGGAAAACTATATTCTCAGTACTTGAGGGAAACGATACACACTAATTACTTCTTAACAAATTGATTGAATCTAACCACTATTGCCTTGGACATATAATGAAAAATACTAAATAAAAATGGTCTTAAATCATTATCTTTTGACAAAAAATATATCAATAGTCACATAGTGTCATCAAAAACTCATTGGAATGATCAATGATGATAAAAAAAAAATTGACCATCACCAAAGTAACCCAAAATATCATTGGTGGGGGACAATAAAACATCTTCACTAAAATTTTCACCAAAGCGAGAGTTAGTGATGGGCCTTTAACAACCCCCACCAAAATTGTCATTGAAAATGGATTTGGCGACAAACCTTAAAATATTGTCACTATATACACTTACAACAATGTTTTTTTAAGGATTGTCACCATATAAAACATTGCTGATGAACATTAAAGTTCCATCATAGGCATTGTTAGCCCCCTGTAAATTCTTGACAGGCAAAGTGGGGGGCTAAATTGTTTTCGAGCCTTCAATGAATGCATCTCCCCTGGAGACACATCATCCTTGAAGTCTCCTGGGCCTTTGCCTTTGAAAACCCCCTCTGCTGACTTCCATTGAAAAGCCTCTCTGATTACAACAAATGTGCTCCAAAGGGTCTATATTAGCCCCTGTTCCATTAGCTCCTGGTCACTTGTCCCTCCACGTGACCATGCCCTAGCACCAAACTTTAGCCCCCATCGCATCGGTGAAACATGATTTCTTCTTCATCTCCCTCTCTTTTCTTCCCTGCGCCAATGCGATCTCCCAAGAGCCTTTTTCCTCCGCCCTTTCTTCCTATATGACCCAGCCTTGGAATCAGGGGCTTACCCCTGCGGAGGCACTTCTCTATCCATAGGTCAAACCCTTGGTGCCTCCGCAATTGACTCCTTGGGCTGTGGGAAAACTCAAACGAGTGGCTGTTATTCACTACAGGGGGACACACCAAGTTCTCCTGTCCGTACCCCTTGGTCCCCTGCATGTCGTCATCTCCCAGTCCCACCACTAAGCGCCCGTCGTTCTTCACATTCACCTCTCCAACCACATCCGCCGTTCGTCTAGACCACAGATCAACGGACAAATCTTCATTCCCGCTTGGTGGTCCCCGCACCCGCAGATACTATTCAGAAACAGCCCGGTTTTCATCGCACCGCCTTTGGGCGAAGGGCGGTATTTTCTGATCGGCCAGCGATTCCACTCATCAAACGACGCGTGTCAGGCGCACTGTTTCAAAACCACTACCTCATCGCGTGTTATCGTTCGTCCGCAGATGCGTAGCGATATCTCCGTGAGCCGTCCGATCTGGGGCGGCCCATCCAACGGTCATTGCTCCACGAAGTTGCGCACGCGATAGTCCAAGGCCTCCGTACCCCTGGTCCACCATCCGTCACCTTCCGATGCATTCTCAACTGTTGATCTCCTCCTGAGATCGGACGGTCTAGATTCCATTGCCCTCCGCCGTTCTCCGCCGTCGATCTCCTCCTGAGATTTGACGGTCCAGATTCGATCGCCCCTGTGTTTGACCGGTCCCACCGCCATAATCCATATCACCCATTTTCGTCACTTTTTTCGTGTTCTTATTGTGCCACCTGTCCTCCAGGTTGCGCCACGTGTTCTCCGCCACCCCGGTCTACGTTTTGTCCATTTCGTTGTTTTTTCACCATTTCACGTTCATACTCACTGCTTCCACCATGCTGCATCACCATTCTACAAACCCTCCATGGCGTTCTCACCATTCCTCCACAGTTCCGCCACCATTTCTCCGGTTTCCAAAGCATTTCTCCCGCCACCACCTTGGATGTATAATTGGTTTATTTTATTTGTGCGGGGTTTTCGGAGTGATGAGTTCACTCTATGTTCCATAGTCACGGTTACTGTGACTCAGAGTGCAGAGAGACCATTATAGCGGCCCAGCGTATCAGCAAAAAGGATTCAAGGGGATTAATGCTTACTGTTGATATAATTTATTCTTAATCCCACATTCGAAGGAAGAGGCACAGTATGAAGACTAAGCACGTGAAACAAAGTTGTATCTGTGTTTAATGTCATACAGAGCATCGTTTCTCCAAAAGGACACCTCGTACAGAAGTCTCCATGCCTCCTCGAGCCCTTAAATATATTTTACGGACATAAGCTTCTTTAAGACTGTCAGACAGCAGTTATGGAGGTATGGAGAGGTCGGCAGGTCCTTAAAACCAAGTCACCAATTTCAGAAGGCTACCACAGAGTACCATCAGTCGAATTTCTTCAGAAGAACACACTTGAAGTTATTAACGAGACTTCTGGACCATGCTACAGAGTACACACAGTTAATGAAGAGCCATTTTGCAGAATGGGCACTCGACCTACCTTTCCTCTGTCTTAATGAAATTCATTTAATGAATATCACCTACCATTGTTATTCTCTTCTCCTATAAGAATTCCCGGGAACATATTGTAAAGGTTGTTGTTCGGCTGCTGCCGTTGTAGTTAGAAGGGTTCAGTTCGACTGTTAGAACAGTCTTGGGAGGGATTAGCAGAGTGGTTGTTATGTAGTAGGCTGGGAGGAGAAGTTTAGATTGTAACAACCATTGAGCTCAGTGTATGTGACTGGTCTTGCATCAATTAATCAAAGCACATTTCACAGGATCCTGGTCTATTACTATTGGTGATGTTTTTCTAACTCTGTTCATTACATTTTCATAATGTTCATTTTCTGCTGGCTTGCATCAGAAATATGGTATAGGATTTACCCTTATTAGGTACCCTATGCTTCTGCTCTCCTTGCCTTCTATGTTTTCTGCTAAATGTGACTATCTAAGGGCTGATCTCAGTTAATTTAACCAGTGTAGTAGTTCCTTATGCTACTGGCTGATGTATGAATTAAATGGATCTATTCTTAGATGTTCTTGTTGGGTTTAAGCTAGATGATTTGGGAACACTAGGGATTAGAGTTAGCCCTGTCCACTAGGATCCTTGTGTGACCAGCTGGCCTTTCTAAGATCTCTTGTTAAACTTATCTCTATTTTCCCTTGGAGCATGCTAAAGCTGACCTGGAGTTAAATGACCTCTAGTTCGATCTATAAGCTACCCCTTTGTCCCTCCATTGAGAGTTGCCTATGAGTATGTCCAAGCAGGTCTGGAGTTAAATGACCTCTGACATGATCTATAGACAGAAATTAGGTTGCTTTCCTTCTTTCACTTTCAATCCTTAATGTTCCATCCCACCATCTAATCTAAAAGATCCTTTAGTACTAGATGACTTGCCCTTTGAAAGCATTGGCTAGTTGTTGCATGTAATCACCTTTCATGACTCATAGCCCAATGGATGGCACCCTCTTGACATATCCTCTTTGCTGAAACATCCTACTGCTGTGTTCCTTTTCTCTCATTGCTTTCTCAGTCTATGATCTCACGACAACCCAACAACCAACCAACCAAATCATTTTAAAACCCCCTTTGTGCTTCATACCTAGCCTAACATCTCATTTTGAGCTTCAAAGATATACCATTCTTTGCTCTATTTAGAGAGATCCCTCTCTGGGTCCAGGAGGGCTATATCCTAGGGCCCCAAAGTGGTTCTGATGTTGTCTCATCTTTTGGTCTTGCCAATCTGGCCAAAACATGGGAATCCCAATAGGCATGACCCTCACCATTGACCTTTTTTGTTGTAGTGATGACAATTACAGTTCTTTCATTTGGTTGAATACCCATGAATTTAGATTACACTCCCTTCAATAGTGCCTTTTGACAAATTCATGGGGGAACCCACTACAACCTTTTGTGAGAGATGCCCCTGTGGGTGAACATAGTCATAGTGTTTACCATACAACACATCATATTAATTTTCGTTGATTTTATAAGTATTTTTTCATGTTTACTTGTAATAATATGGCCAAAGTCATGATCACAAGCATGGGACATGCTTCCCTCATACATAAAATATTTTAGATAAAAGATATATTATAATGGTGTTATTTCATTTCTTAGTAAGGATTTCCTTGATTATCTCCTCATAGGTAATTCTCTCTCAAGAATTCAACATGGCTCATCGTCAAGCACAAAAAAATGTGATGTATTCCAACTATATGTTTGCTCCTAACCTCATACATCACGGGGAAAAGGTAAACAATGGGAAAATCATATACATAATTGTACAAGTGAGGTTAAGCTCAACTTTAAAAATAAAATATACAATCTTATTAATATCTATTGGAAGTATAATGGAACCTAAAAAACCAAAGTTTCTCTATAGGTACATTTAAAAAGTCAATCTACACGAGCACATAAATAAATAGTTGCATGGATGATGCGGCTATTTCTTCGATAGCCATGTAGATCTCTTGAATTGAAAACTCTGTAGTCCATGAATCACATCTCGTTAATGGTCCAAAATTCTCTGATAGTTCAAGGTCGGTTTCCCATTTTTGAGCTTCTTAAGCCTTAATTGAAAAATAACATGTATCTTACCAATATCCCATCTCATTAATTGGCCAAGGAGATGCCATACTTTGATTTTTAATCTATAAATAAATGGAGAATGAGAGAAAAAAACAAGATGAAGTAAAAACAAAGTTATACCGCCAAAAATTTCTTGAGCAATTAGCATCACCTTGTTAGGGAAATTCCACTACAAGGAAAAGACCCTCTAGCGGTGGTTATAAAAGATCTTTATAGTGTTATAAAATTGGCCAAAACTGTCAAAAAAAAAATTCTACAACATCTGTTTTTGGTAACGAAGGTTTTGGCAGAACTTTTAACGGAATTTCAACACAACTAAAAAACCTAGGCAACCGGAGGTTATTATGGCTATTTTTTTCATCGGTACGCTACTAAGGTGTCAATGCACTAGTGCGTGTCATATAGACGGTCAGCCCAGGGTGGTCGAAGGTGCATGCACCGGGCCGTAATGGTATACAACCGCACTAGGCACACTGTAGGTGATATAATGCACAAGGTCATTCTAATTGGTATTGATATTTGTGTGGTTCCCATATGTTGTATGCACACATCGATATGTAGTCTTAAAGAAGTGCACCGGTGCATAGTATCAGACAAATGCACCGATTATTCTAATTCCTATGGGATTTGTGCGGTTCCCATATGTCGTATCAACGTATCGATACATAGCCTTATTGAAGTACACTGATGCACAATATCAGACAAACACACCAATTTTTCTAATTCGTATTGTTATTTGTACGATGCCCATAGGTCGTACAAATGCACTGGTGTGTAGTCTCACATAAACGCATCGGTGCGCAGTATCACACAAATGCACTGAGTTTATAATTGGTATTAGTATTTGTGAGGTTCCCATAGGTCGTAGAAACACATCGGTGCACTGTATCATACAAATGCACCGGTGTACAATAAGTGACACACATTGGTGTTCATTTTGTATTTTATAGAAACATCGACCTGTGATAGTGCAATTATTGTGGTTTTTTAAAATTCATTATTCATCAAAGATTGACACATCTTATAGCAATATTCATATTAATTAAATTTTTATTAATGCATTTGAACGTGATGTTTGGATTAATTTTTTTATATCATATCATTATTATTGTTATTTTTTTAAATTCATTATTCATCAAAAGATGACACATATCTTATAACATTATTCATATAAATTAAATTTTTATTAGTGCATTTTAATGTGATGTTTGGATTAATTTGTTATATCATATCATCAGATTTCACATCTCTTCATTATAATATTTAATCATCCATAAATTTAATCAGTGGCGTTAAATTTCACAACGACAATGGAGAATGCAATATAATAAATTAAAACACACACGCACACACACACACACATATATAAGACAATCTTTTTCATACAAAATGGGACAGTTATTGGTATCCCTTTGTCTTTCAATTGGGATACTATGTCCATTACATGAAACAAAATGTCTGATTTCACAGACATATATTTAAAAAAATACAACACCTTGCTTTGAATCCAAACATAATGATCATCATTCTTCGCTTGAACTTTTGTCACTGCTCGAGCTACTTCCATGAATTGGGTTATTTTCAACAATGTTTTGTTCACGGTGTTGATTGTTTTCTTCTTCTTCACCTTCCATCTACAAACATAAAAATAAACTGTAATGAGTGTATATACATTGGTGAGAATAATGAAAATTTGAATATTAAATAATATACATCAATGCAAATTGAAACGAAATGACGTACCATAGCAACAATTGACTCATGAACTATACACATTCTTTCAAAACCATGTAGTATGCCATCTTTAAAGATTTCATCTGTTGCCACAGTTCCATACTTTGTTTCCTACAAGCTTTATACCCTATAACAAATCATATATTTAATATAAAAGATTTTTTTTGTTCTATTAATTATAGATGGAGCTAAGTGAAACAAGATCGATAGATGCTTACAAATTCCACAATTAATTTCTCATATGCCAACATATACTCACAACCCATATTTAACCCAATGTCAATCAATTTGTTTGATGGTTCTTCTTTGTATGTTAGCACCTGTTTGAAGACATTCAATGATGATTTTTGTAAAAAAACTTAAAATATACAAAAATGAAATCTAGTTAAGTTGTTATAAGGAAGTAACAATTACTCACAAACTTACATATCAACCTTTTTCTTCCTTGTCTTGTTTTATGTGTTGAATGGGTTCCATTTTCTTTTCTTTTCTACAAGAAAATACTTGAAAATTAATATTTAATGCTAATTTTTTATTTATTGTACCTAATGATCGAAAATTTCAATGATTACATATTACATTTGAAGCACGTTATTGTTGACATGGCTCCTCCTGCAATGCAATTTTGTCCATTTATTTGACCATCTCCTTGTACACCTTTTTGGACATTCCAAATAGCATATTTCTGATATCCGTTCGTTCATCTTTTGAGATTTTTATGATCTTCCTGAAAATGTAGCATGACAATAAACTATTTAATTTTTATATTTATGTATGAAAAGTAAATATAACAAAAGTGATATTTATAAATAATTCTAGAGAAACATTTAAAGGAATATTACTTTTTCATTCCTTCTTTTTTTTGTTATACTTTTTTGCTATTAAAAGTCTCAAATGTCTCATTGAAAAATTCTCTGGAAACTCTTCCTCTAGTTTAGATAAAATTTGGTTCCTGGAATCATTGGATTGGTTTTTGTATTGTAAGTGGAAAGAACATCTATACATTCCTTCCACTAGATCCCTCAAACTTTTATAAAATCTTTTCCCCCCTTTTGTTAACCTCCAACACCATTCTAGATGAGCTAAGGAGCAATTCATTTTCATTTGAATGTTCTATTTTTTTTCTTATCTTAGAACAACATTAATTTTCTGAGTTGTTGGTCCCTGTAGAACATTAAACATATGTGAATTAATAGATTATTTGAAACACATTATCTAATAATTTTAAGTATATTATTATGAATATTAAAAAAATAAACTCATATTGGATCGATAATATTTTTTCATTCACCTCATTCTTCCTTTTGCAATTTTTCCAGCAAGTTTTTACGCTCTTCTGGTCCTATATCAGAAATAATATTATCGAGCTTCATCATTTTGTGGCTTTGCATGATACACAGTGAACAATACATATTAGTTAAACTTACATATAGTTCAAAAATAATATTTTTTATAAAGAGTTTACAAAGAACTTGCATTTTTTTCTTTTCTTGATATGTTATCAGTATTTTTGTTACTTGATCTCTTGTCATCCATTTCTTTATCAATATGAAACATGTACCATATCACTCATTAATATAATTTATAAATAAATTATCAACTTTTCAGGTTAAAAAAATATCAAGAAACCTATGCGCTTCTCATGGTGTACACACTGTCATCGATGTGTGGTGGTTTTATAAACGCACCGCCCAAATAGTATAAAACACCGTACAGTTCTTTATTTCAACAAGGAGCACTGGTGCATTACATGTTAACCACCGCACCGATTAACACAGATAAAATAATAAAAATCGTCTAGTGTTAGTTTTTGTAGCATATGGTGTCATGGAGGGGCCAGTGTGGCCTATTCTTATAAATGCCTCGTGAAAACAAGGGACCACCATACAGTGCTGTCTGTCAACTAGGAGACCCGGTGCGTTATATGTTACATGGTGCACCGATTAACACAAAATAATTTTTTTTTGTCAAACAGTACGTGAGTGGTGTGCTATAACGAAATTACACACCGATGCACTATTTTACATATGGCGCACGGATTAAAAAAAATTGTTTTTAATTTTTTTATCAAACAGTACATGCACAGTATGTTGGGATAAGCGAGTGCACCTATGTGCTAGGTTATGCAGGGCACACCGATTAAAAAAGTTATGTTTTTTAAAAATTCACACAAAGGCTGACATGGATTGGGATTCGACTATGCAAGTCGTCCCGTGGGTTCGATGTCATGGGCCTATATATATAGCAAGATGTAAACCCTATAAATCTAAAATGAAAAGCCTTAATTCTGAAATCATAGAAACAGGAAGAAGTAAGGGCATAAACAAAAATAATGAAGGGTTTAGGGTAGAAATGGATTTTTTGTTTTTGTTTCTGAAAATGAGCAACAAATTGAAATTTTTTACTTACTACATAAAAAAAATTATGCAGAAAATGTAAAAAAAAAACAATAAAATTTAATCATGATATCATTTGAAATTCTATGGTACAGGGTTTGAACCACTAGAGGTTTGGAATTATGATTGTCTGAATATTTCTATTCAAAAGTATTTCGCTACTACATAGTGCTCTCGTGCTCTCTTGCTCTAGGTATGTCTCCTGCAAATATCTAGCTGATTTTTTTTGCAAAAGTATTGAGATAATGAAAAGTGTTTAGTATTTAAAGAATCATTTTATGAAATTATATTTTAAAATTATTTTTCCGCCCATTTTTCAATTTACCATTTTTTTTCACTTAAAAAAATAAAGTTGTGTTTTTTTATTTGCATCTTTTCGTCAATGGTGCATCAATTAATAACACCGCACTGGTGCGTGAGTTAATAACACGATACCGGTGCTGAGTAACTAGAACCACACTGGTGTAGTTATTTGTACATAAGCACCGATAGCAATAAGTCCATTTTTAAGGCACCATAATTACTTTAGGTGTGTGCGCTAAAATTTATTGTTGATTTTGCTCAAATGCAGGGAGAAAATATCACAATTATATCAAATGGACAATTCTTCAAAATCCAGCTCATTCCATAATATTTCTCAAAGTCCATCGCGTAGTTCTCCCTATCCATCTTGAGACGTAATATTTACTTCATATTTTTTTTATATTTTCATTATCTAATTGAATTTATGTTTTTTATCCATGTCAATCAGCTTAGTAAAATTTATAATGTATACAAATTTCCAGCTTCATACAAATTCAGAATCGAGTTCAGATGCACAAAATAATCAAATAGCTCCAAAAAATCGGAAGCTCTTTTCAGGAGCAGCATACCGCAAGGCGCATTTGGTAGATGAAAATGGTCAGCCGCTTCACCCTGCCAATTGTAACAATATTTCATATTCCAGCTACAATCCCGCGACAATGATTGTAATAATAATTGTTTAGTATATTAATGTAATTATTAATTTCAACTTCAAACAAATTAATCATGCATTGTCAACGTTCTTACTAATTTATATATTAGATTTTTACTAATCATGTTCAAATATATTTTTTTAAATTATTAGGATTCTAGTGATAATGAGCGACCTACCTACCGTCTTTTGTTGCACCCCACGACAATGTCAAATCGACAAAAGGCTGAATTAAGAGAAAAAATCGAAGAGGAACGATACCAAGAATGGTTGAACCAACTACCGATTCAATTCCCGCTACATCTAGATTCACTAATTAGGAACGACTATAGCAATAGTAGTTCTTCACAAGATGGAAATGGAGGAAATCAAATAGAGGTTGGTACGGATGATTACTTAAGGGATACGATTGCCATGGAGACAATTTTGTTATATGCATTCCAAAATTATGATTAGCTAAGGGATGATGCTCATATCGCTGACACCTTTTTCGAAAGCCATAATTTTTCTTCCACCACCCCTCTCTTTGGACCTGGCGGTCAGTCAAATTCTACCTAGTTTAGGACAACAATGTTACTGTACAACTTGAAAGAAAATTTTGGCTTGTTGAGTGCATGTTTCTTGAAAATTTTGAGTTAAGTTACCATAAAGTCCTCCCGTATATAAATTTGAGAAATATAATCACACAATGAACATTACAAATGGTCAATTTTATGAACGTTAATAATTATATCATCATTAATGTACATTTAATATTTTCCATGATGATCGCCAACTATAGGTTATTCAAAGATAAGGTTCTTCCATGTGATAATGTCTTTCTCGGTAGCTGCGAAGAGGCAAAGAAATTCTTGAAAATGTTGGGTGTTGAGCACATATCATATCATGCATGTCCAAATGATTGTATTCTCTATAGAGGAGAATATGCAAACAAATATATATGTTTGAAATGTGGGCATGGAAGGTATGATTAGTCAAGAAAGAAGGGTAAATCACGTGGTCCTCCTTTTAAGATATTGAGGTACATGCCTACAATATCGAGGATTCAAAGGCTATTTCGTTGCAAAGAATTAGTTATGTTTCAAGGATGACATGCCTCACACAGAAGTGAGTTGGGATGTAAATCCCAACTGATTCAATAGCCATGAAGCATATAGAGGATACATGTCCCAGAAAATTCAAGGATGAAGTATGAAGTCTACGACTCAGCATAGCCATGGATGGCGTCAACCCATATTCCCTCCAGAACACGAACTATTCTGTTTGGCCTTTAGTAGTGATCAATAACAATATCCCCCAATGGTTGTCCATGAAGAATGAACATATTATGTTTTCTCTCATAGTCCCTGGTAGAAGACAAGTGAAGAATGTGGATGTCTACTTAAAACCACTGGTAGATGAATTTAAGGAATTATGCGATGGGATAAATGTATACGATGTATCAAGACCCATCACAATAGAGAGAAGTTTTATGTTGTATGGCATATGTTCTTACACGACACATGATTATCCAAGATTAGGAGTTTGCTATGGTAAATTACATGTTTATTGATTTGTTTATATACATAAAAATGTTCTTTTGCATATTAGTTATTTAATTCGTTGTAATTGTTCTGATCTTCATGATATTCTTTAACGTGCTATCAATATAAATTGTATACAATAATCTCACAGGTCTTGTAACAAAAGGGTATTTTGTATGTAAATGTTGTGGACCTTCTCTGAAAGCTAGATGGTCCAAAGACCTATGGAGCCATTGTATGATTGCTCGAGGGTATTCTTCCCAGAAGAACACCCTTATAGAATAGCATCATCGGCTTTCAATGGTAAATGAGAGAGAACCCAAAGGCCTCTAATAATGACACCAGCTAAATGGCTTAGAGAATATGAGAGAGAGAAGGAGAAGGAGTTCATACAAATCTTTGATTCAAATGGGGAGCCTATGTTCAATGATCCAGAATTCTTCGACACCTATGTTGAGAAATTTCTCATTGGGATGGAAAGGAAATCTATCTTTTATAACCTCCCATTTTGGGAGTATCTTAAGGTTACCCAATTATTAGATCCCATGCATATATTTAAAAATGTTTCATCTTCTTTATGGAGGCACATATCATCGAAACAAAGTGACACATTGGTCGTTAGGAAATATCTTATTACTTCAAAAACTAAAAAGAAACAGTGGCCAAGACAATTAGAAAGTACAGGATCAGAGGTAGGCGTTGGTCCCTCTATTTCATGGTATTTCAAAGAAGGTGATGTCCCATGGATTTTAGAAAAATATGATCTTTCTTTGGCAGAGGAAGTTATAATGGGTGTGAGGGTGCCATCTTCATATGGGTCTTCACTATGGCGCTGCTTCACCGTGGATGACCATTTTTTGGGGTTGAAATCGCATGACCATTTGAATATTCTAAGAGTACGTATAATTTCAAAAGCATGATTTTATTATTCGTTATATTAATAAATTTTATCCCATGCAGGGATCATAAAACATAAATAACTTTGTATATTATTGCACATGTTTATAACTTTGCAGTGTCATTATCCTTTGTTCGTGCATGGGTGTGTGAAACATGAATTCCCTCTAGACCTACAATGTGCCATATCTAAATTATCTGCATTTGTACATTGGATCATGTCAAAGGAGATTCATGTGGCTAGCATTCCACGATGGCGTTAAGAGATAATTAAGATTACTTGTATGTTTGAGAAGGAATTGTTGACGAGTTTCATGGACTTGCAAGTTCATCTTCTAATCCACATACTAGATGAGGTTGAATTAGTTGGGGTGGTTTCTTTTCATTGGATATTCTTCTTAGAGAGGTACATGAAGAAATTGAAAGGTTTTGTTCGACAAAGGGAAAAACTCGAGGGGTCTACGTCAGAGGGGTACATATCGTATGAGTCTTTCTATTATGCCAGTGAGTACATCAAGTATATTTAAAACAAACCAGGTGCGGTGATTTGGGATGATGAAAGGGATGAACACAGAAGAGAAGAGGAGTTGCTCCAAAAGAATGGAAAAAAGCGCTTGCTAAAGAGTAAGCGACTTATAATTTTTCAAATTTACACAAAGTAAATATTCATGTTGAACTTTGATATAATGTATATTTTGATCTTTATGTACTATATAATTTCAGTTTGATTTCATCAGTGAATGCATAAATTGAAGCAATCAATAAATTTGTTCTTTACAATTCCAAAGAAACACAACCATGGGTCGCATTGTACGAACAAAAGAGGATGAAATGGGATAGTGACATGAAAGAATTCAGATGGTTGAATGGTAGAGGTGTGCCTTATCCCAATCATTTAAAAGAAAATATGCCAAAAAATGCCCCAACAGTTGGGTTGCTGACTAAGTTAGAGAGAAATATGGTGCAACCGGTCATTACCCGTGTGCTGAAGAGGATGTGTTAAACGTAGGGATTGGGTGCAAAAAATAGGTAATAATCTATTTAATTTATATGTACATTTGAAACATAATAATGTACCTTTCAAATGTAATTACATCTATATTTCATATTTTAACTGTTGGGTTATTATAAGACACATGACACTATGATTTTTTAAATTTTTTATAAGTGCATTTGTTCCCATCTATGTGGTCATATGGACATCAGTTTCACATAGAAAATGTTGATGATGGACAAATCACACAAGATTTTGGAGTGGAAGTTGAGTTCGATCAATCTAGTCGATCTAGCCACCGTGATCAAAACCTAGTACGAGGGACATTAGGTTACATTGGAAAGATACAAGAGATGATTGAAGTGGATTTCTCTTCTTTCCAATGTGTTATTTTTAGATGCAAGTCGTGGGACACCTTTGATCGGAATAATGTAAAGGAAGATTATGATAGTAGACTAATATGTATCAACTCTAGAAAGACGTGGGATGAAGCTAAGGAGTCCTATGTTCTCCCCAAACACTGCAACCATGTGCTTTTTTACCCAGATGTGTTGGATAGGGATTGGTGGTTCGTATTGAGACATGAACCTAGATCAAAACATATTTTTTAGAACAATAATGTTATCATGCTATGTGAGCTAGAAGATAATGAGGGTGATCATGAGAACCGAGAGTGATATGGTACATGTGTTATTTCATCAATATTTATCCTTTTTAAGATGGGTTTTTATAAATAAGAGGACTTAACTACCTTATAACTTATAAGCTGGCTCTTTTTTTTGAAACACTATAATATGTATTTTGAATTAATTGGTAATTTGCATTGTGTTAATGTTAAAATCAATATTTCACTTGATAATTTGCAATTATTTGCAATTATGTCGATCTCAAAAAAACAATGGTGTACTGTATAAAGTTTTTTTTGTATGTAAGATCATAATAAAATAATAATAATTATGAAGTACATAAATTTATTTGCATAATTTTCTAAACTTTATTATGTTACAAAAATTCATATTATTCTAGATTTATTATTTTACAATTATTTAAAATTTTACAAGTTTATAAATTTAAAAATTTTAATTAAATCATTTCACATTAATACAATTAAAATTTTACAAATATTTTACATAGAATTAGAATTACAATTTTACGATTTCATGTACAATTACAATTACAATTTTAGAATTTTACATAGAATTACAATTACAATTTTAGAATATTACATACAATTAGAATTAGAATTACAATTTTACAATTTTACATATATAAAATTATAATTAAAATTACAATTACAATCATTTCACAATAAATTAAACATCACAATTACAATTACAGTTAAAATTTTACAAATATTTTACATACAATTACAAATACAAATACAATTACAATTTTATAATTTTACTTATAATTAGAATTACAATTACAATTTTACAATTTTACATGTATACAATTACAATTAAAATTACAATTACAATCATTTCACAAAATTAAATATTATAATTACCATTAAAATTTTACAAATATTTTATATACAGTTACAAATACAATTACAATTTTAGAATTTTACATACAATTAGAATTACAATTACAATTTTACAATTTGTCATATATACAATTACAATTAAAGTTACAATTATAAATACAAATACAATTTTACAATTTTACATACAATTAAAATTAAAATTTCAATTACAATCCCGACATAATATTTAATAAATGTCATGATCATTTAATATTAAATTAATTAATAAACATCGCGATCATGAAACCATCATACAAACATCATATTCGACTAAAAAACACATTTAAATTTGCTAACATCATCGTGATCATGATCATCTAACAAAACACAATTATGATTGCATAACATCATCAGAACACAAACATCAAATATACATCTCATGTCAAATAACTGCTATCACATACACATCTATCTGCAAGTTGCACATTAAATGAACATATCTAACATGACCTAACAATATACACATCATGATGGTCACCAACATGTAAATTAAGTACAACTGCAACATGAACATAAAATACATGGACCATAAATATATATATATATATATATATATATATATATATGATGTCAAAAATATACAACTATAATATAAATGACAAATATCACCTGGTGGTACATCATCAATAGCAGTACTAGTCGAGGCCTGCTCAGTCAATGGTGCAACCTCGACAAGCTCAAATACATGCTAATCATCATGTGCCTGTTGATATAGTACGGGTGCCTGATGTTGATAAGGATCAACTATCGACTACTCATCGTGATGACTTGACATGGTCGATGGTCCAACTTGCTCATGATCATGAGTACCGCTTGATGCTGCAGGTTTCTGACTCGACGTGGACAATGGTCTAGCCTGCTCTCCATTATGACTATTTGTCAATGCTACAGGCTGCTCATCTGGCGTGGCATGAGGTGAACATCACGTGTCTGTTGATCATGATCACTCCCCTGATCATGATCATTAGATGATGCGTCGCTGCTCACGGATTGTCGAAGTGCTACGTCTCGGCCACGCCTATAACGTCGTAGGGCCCTCCTCAACCACGTAACTAAGGTTGTAGCTCCTACGACATGCCACATCAGGTTGAACATGTGACGCAACATGCCTCTCCACATATGTACCTTCCTAGCATCGGCCTATATATCTCTCATAGTGGAGGGACTGACTCCTGCCTCAACAAAAAATGCACAAAGTTTGTTGGCCAACTCCATCCTCAATCTACTGTAAAGCATACGCCTAGCAAAAGGAGGTACCGGTGCACCAGCAGGAGAAAATTTGTCTACACCGACCTCATGATACTTGGCATCTGCCATATCCTGATTGTCATTAGGATCCACACCTAGATCATTTGGTGGCGTTGGAATCTCATCGCCATCAAAAGACCCAATCTCTACAAAATATATATAAGTACACAACCATAATTAGACAATTTCATTAAACATTTTAATAAAAATAAGTTAAAAAACATGTTAGAATAAATTTAAATAAAATAGTAATATTACCTCTATCATCCAATGGCTCATCATCTGTGAAGAGGATGTTGGCGCACCCTCACCAATCCAAACTAGCATAAGGACAGGGGACCATAAAAGGGATTCTCGTCAACGCTAGCTAGAAACTCCAGTGCATCATGCAATATCCTCGTGAAAAACTCAATCTTGCTACCCTTGGGCATCATCTATCCCCACATGTGCATTAGTACATGCAACATCGGCCTATGAGGCTGCTGAACAAATGTAGGCCTCGTCTCTGGAAACCTCTCAAAATATAAAAAAAATAGCTGTGAAGTAAAAGGGAAATTGACCCTCCCTTGTGAATGAGCACAACATCAATCTAAGGCTGTACAGAACTGCCGAAAAAAAATGGCAGACCACCTGACAAGTCGTGGCTCCTGTAATAAAGAATCAACATAATATAGAAGTGCACAACTAATGTGTTTCCCATCGCTGGTGTTGTGTTAAAGGGTCGAAATCATAAGTGAGAGGTGCCTCACCTCCTCACTACCAAATGCAGCAATATGTAACCAAACTCTGGAGACCTGGAAATCTGAAGGAGACGGTATATACGCACTAATGTATATCTGGGAATATGCCAAATAACTCCCTCCTGCATAGCCAACTGGAACCTCTCGGAACGAGGGAAAATACACCCCTCTCCTAGATAGGCCAGTAATGAAATAGATGTCCTCCTCAGTGGACATGTACCACTGGTTAGGACCAACCTGGCAAGCCTATAGGTGGGCATTCCACATGCGGATAAGATGTCACAAAAACACACCATGGCCCTTTAGGGATGTAGCCTCCTCATAGAACTTGAGGAGGCCTACCTGCCTTAAGAGCCCTTGGGTAGCTACTGTAATAGGGAGAGGGTATGCATCTCTCTCCCTCTCTCATGCCTCCCATAGGCAAACCATGTTATATTGGTCGACCTGTTGTTGCTGTTGTTCCCTCTCTTCTCTTCTTTCACGTCGCTAAATGATTGACATATTAAATACAGTTTTTTTATTAAATGATAGATGTATTTAGGAATATACATACATATTTTTTTTGAAAAAAAAAAATTGTCAGTGCACCACAAAAAACAGACATGGACCGGTAATGGTGCGTATTTTTTTGTCACACACTAAAGGTTGTACATCGGAAAATTTGCAACGCATCGGAGGCGGTGCACCTGCAATTTTTCAGCGCGACGCCCTCCTGGCATTGTTCCAAAGTCAATGGTGCAGTGTTATTACAAACTTCCCCATTGACTATGGACCAGTGTTGGGAGGGTGGTGCACTGACTGAACTATATGCCATGGGGCGTATAGTTGGGTCAGCACATCGCCCTCCTGAAATCAGTACATTCAACGGTGCAGTATTTTACCAGGACACACTGTTGACCATGTTGAATTTCCAGAATGTGGTGCGCTGACAAAATTACCCACCCCGAGGGGTATATTTCCGTCAACACACCACATTCCCACTATTCGAGAGGGTCAACGGTGTGGGCAGGTAACCAACCGCACCGCACTTTTTAAAAATTTTAAAAAATCACGGTGCCCATTTCGGTACCACCCCAGAACTAGTGCAGATACTGTTAGCACCAGTTGGGGTACGACCTATAAATTTATAGGCAGCACTGCGAACCGGTGCGATGCGAACGGCTCAAGCGCACCATGCTGGAAATTTTTTTACTTTTAAAAAGAAGGTGAATTTGAATCTAATTTACAAAAATAATCCACTAAAAGGTTTAATTATGGAAAAACAAGGAAAATACCTGTGCATTTGGTTGTCAAGGAGGCATATGACTATATAATTTGCAAAACTAATTTTTCCCACCGTTTTGTGAAATTCAAAATGGAGATGGTGAGCAATGGACATCAGTAGTGCGTGTAATGGGAGCACTGATGGTAGGGCGCCTCACACAAGGTAAATTTGCACCAGAGCTTGAGAGCTCTGGAGCACTAAAAAGTGAAAAATGTGGATTTTTGGCCATAATTGTTTTTATTTAACCCTGTTCCGGTGCGCAGGTTTTATAAGCGGATCGGTGCGGTTTCTTAAGACCGCACCAGGATGTTTAAGTTTTTGCGTGGGTTTTAGGACGCACTGGTGTGGAATATTTGTAAAGCACCGTTGCACTACAGTAATAAGATGAACTGTGCGGGTTTGTATGGAGTGCACAGTGTCCTGGTTTGCGTATGTTTTATGCGCACCAGTGCTTTCTCTAGTTGAACGCACTAGTGCGGTTTAGGATGATAAGCGCACCGGAAGAAATTTTTTTGCAAAAACCTCCACCTGCCAACCTCCTCTAGTAACCTCTACTACAAACGGATGTTTGTGGTATTTTTATAAGGGGTTCCTCTAAAAAATCTGGTAGAGGGTCTTTTCCTTGTAGTGTTAACCATTTGAGATTTTTCTATAACTTCTTTTAGAGAGAGGTACTTTGCAAATATGATTGGAGAAAGGAAAATCCTTGCTGAGAGTTAGAGAGCACCATTTCTCACCATAGCTCTTTTAAAGTGCCTTCAAAGTTATCTATTACATCACTACCAACAACTAATAAAGACGATATTTTTATATTCTCATGTGTTTAGTTTTTTCCCTTATTTTCTTTATTTCTCTAGTGTATAACTAATGCATTGTTTTCCCATTAATTACATTGATTTTTTTTTTTTATGTATAACTTCTAATAGTTCTGACTGTGGCCTTGCTCATAGGTGAAAACCAAACTACGAAAAGTGAAGGAATTTGGGACACCTTTGCAACTTCCCTGTTACATGAGTTACAATAACCTACTCAAAATACGTGCAAAAAAAGTTATTAATGGCGTCGATCTCCATAGATGTATCGTATATGCATGAGATACATTTAATTTTGCATATGGTATAGATCTATCTTAACCACAAATCTAGTAATCATGGAGAGGGATCAAATCTCCCTTGAGGTGTAAAAACTCTTTTAGAATGTAAAACTTTGAAAACAAATTGCACCTCGACTCTGTGGTTAATATGCATCTATATTAGTTGCACCGAGAGGCACATTCTACAACCCAGTATGAGGGTGATATTTGATTCTATCCTTCCTCAACCTAAGGTTGACACATGTCCCTTTTAAAATAAAAATAAATATTACTTAAATAAAAGAGCTATGTTGAATATATAATAAAAAAATGAATATACTTGATTGGTTAGTTTTAATCAAAGGTATTATCACTATTCCCACTCTCCTCGTACTAAGGAGAGGGAGACAACCTAAAAATATTTCACTCTTACTCTTAGCTATAAATAATCAAATAACATAATTTTATATCATCTTTATAGAGAGAGATAAGCTAGTTAAAAATAAAAATAAAAATCTTAAATCTTCACTTTTGACTGGGAGAAAAATGCATAATTCTTATAATTTCTCAAAGTATTTCAATACGGGATGTAAATAAAATATTTCAATATCAATGTTAACAAATTTATTTGAATATCAAATATCGACTTCATATATATATATATATATATATGGATAAAAGAAAATAAAGAATAATTAAAAGTGAAAAAAAAATCAATTGTTTCTAATAAAAGGAAGATGTGTAATTCATTTATTTTTTAATATGAAAGTAATATATGAATTTTAAAAAATATTATTAATAAAAAAAATTAATATGACTAATAAATAAAATATGTAAAATTAAATAATATTTACTAATAGAAAGAAAAGAAAACATTTTAGTACTTTTGTACAGTTTAAGAAGTATACAACTTATTCACACTCAAAATTGAAGATATATAAAGTTTCAGAAATATACAACTTAATCACACTCAAAACTGAAGATATTATATTTTTTATTTTATTTTTAAATAGTTCATCTCTCTCTATGACATTGATATAAAATTATATTCCTTGATTATCTATGACTATGAGTGAAATATTTTTATCGCCTCTTTCTCCTTCATATTTGGTTGTTATATCAACAATAAAATGACTAATACTAAGACTGAACTATGTATAGGGTGTCTTAGTGTCCATACTCCTTCATATTGGGAGAATGATAATATTGATGTTTTATAATCCCTTCAATTAAAACTAACGAAACATGTATTCTCATTTTTTTATTATTATAACATACATTATTCTTTTAGTTCAATAATATTTTATTTTTATTTTATAAGGCACGTGTGTCAACCTTAGGCTAAGGAGGGACAAAATCACAAATAGCCCTCATACTGAACTATAGAATGTTCCTCTTGGTGCAATAAAACTAACTATGCACACATGGGCACATATAAATTCATCTTTCAATGATGAAATATTTGTTGTATCTACCTCATTTGTGGTGGTTAATATCCTTTCGTCACATATAAAGTTGTCTTTCAATAATTGAAATCATGAAATATTTATTTTATTACCCTTTTTAAGTAGCTACATAATTGCTGGTGGTGAATGCAATTACTTCAAAAGTGAATGCATAATTCACTAATTATCCTTAACCCTCAATCATCAATCATTGAAATACTAGGAAAGGTATTTGGAAATACCTAAATATTATATCCCACAGACAAGCATTAAAATGGGCTAATATGTTTTTTTTTTTTTTCTATGGAAAATCTACACAAATTAATGAAAAGATATCACATTCGACTAGCCAAACTAGAAAATCCTAACCCCAAGGATGTCAAGGAGAATTGACCATGTGATTTCCCATCAAACTAACCCTGAGGGTGTCGACGATAATTGACCTTGTGGACCTCCAATTGACAAGGTACTTAGCAACCAAGACCAATTGAACTACCCCTCGAGGATAGAATAGGCTAATATAAAGTTATAAGAAAATGAAAAAGAATTAAAATAGAGAAAATAATAATATTTAAAATTAATAATTGTATGCCAAGTCCCACTAGCACGACCGGTTAAGGATGGGTTATGTTATAAAAGCGATCCAAGATCAAACCTCACAGAGGTTGTTGCACCCGTGCTAGGGGGTGGAGACACACTAAAATACAATCATCTTAGGACTGGTGTGGCCCAGATTGATGATCCCCAAGTGATATTGACGGCTTAGATGCCCTTGGGTCATGATTTCTCAAACCATAGGACAAGCCTAGAAGAACACAAACAACTTAACAAACAAAAATAATAATAATTTTATAACTCATTACATTGGGTAATACGTAAAGTTATATTTTACTATGAAAGTGTCTACATATTTGTTGATCAACGGTTGTCATTGATGTCAACCCAAGTAGCACCAGGGGCTACCCCAATATTGCATGGGAATTTTGACCTACCAAATTAATATATTCTGGGTCAGGTATGCTTTTGATGGTTTCTACTTGTCGAGATGTTTCCGTTGATATGTGGCACGCCATGTAATTCTTCACGGTTTGAGAGATATTCATGTTTGAAGTTTGTAACCCCAGTTAGTGGGCTAAAACCCCATGGGGTTGTAGCATGGGTCATTGAAAAGTCATAATTAATATTTTTTAAGCTCCTAAAATCCCTCCCAAGTTCACTTGTTGAAGCCCCTCTCAACCTAAGCATTTATATAAATTGTGATCCTCATATCCTCCTTATGCAAGGGATTTCTCCATCTAAAATAGGTATTGTGGAATTTTCGCTCTAACTTTGTTTATACGAAGGGTCAGAAGATGAAATTTTTATGACCTGAAGCTGAAATCTTGAGGAAGCTCCTATGAAAATTTCAGATCAAGGTGCGCAATATTTTCGGAGATATGATCTGTGGAAGTCAGTGTTTTTGCAAGCTCTTGAAATTAATCTCAAAGAAGTGACCTTGGGAAAATCGTCGTAACTCTCTCTTTGAGTATTGGATTGGAATTATGTAAAAAGTGGTAGATAGTGCATGGATTTTAGTTTTCTCTCTATCAATTTCAGAGCATAATGAAGAAACAATAACACGTGGCGCGTCGTACAAATTCACTCTACCGAAACAGTCCATAATTAGGGCATTGTGAGAAAGTGGGCATAAATCTCTCTTGAAGAATCCAAATTGGGTCGATCTTGAGGCATTGGAAATACAACTCAGATGACTACTACAGGACTGAAAATCAAATATTGGGGATCTAAAATAACAGATATACACTAGATTCAATATCAAGCTCCTAGAAGGCAAGAAAAAGCTAGATCATGTGTTGTCAAGGGCTTGAAAGGACCATACCTTCTAGTGTAGAAAAGCAAAGCAAGGTGCAGCAGAGGGAAACATGACAAGAGAAACAACCAAGGTGTAGATCAGCATCAATTAGTTCATCACATGAAGTCTTCAAGTGGGCAGCACTGCATATAGTCACTGTAAATGTATCACTGTACTAAGTCATTGTAAATACATTATTGCAAAAATTGTTCTAGTGTCTATCTTCCAAGAGTTGAAGAGGCGGTGTCGGGAGGTCTAGGATCATCATTAGGTGGTTGTGTCATAGTTGGGGTTATGGTCTAGTGTGTCTTCTTCTTCTGCATCATTCTATATCATTGTAAAGTGGACTATTTTCCTTGGTACGAGAATCCATTCTTATTTTATTATTCTATAGGCTGGTAGGGTGGTGCTAGGGTGAGTTGTAGCTCATTGGGTGTTGGGGCATCTGTTCAATTGACTACTGAAGAATCTCAGGCATTGGAGTGTCCATCCAGTGGGAGCTGGAGAAGAATTCTTTTCTAGATTCTAGGAAGTTGGAGCTTTATTTTCAATTGGAGTTGAATATTAAAGAATTATTAGAAACGCATTTAGGTGGTTTTTTTCCTGAAGGTAGTTTCCACCTTAAAAAGTATGTGCACTTGTGTTCCTTTCTTTTACTGCTATTGTTGTACAAACACTGATAATAATTGAAGATTAAATAATGCTCTAATTGAAAGGAATACTGATTCACCCCCCCCCCCCCCCTCTTTCAGTATTTCCAAAAATTGGTATTAGAGCTTGGTTCCTTCAATAACACTTTAACAGCTAGAAGGAGGTCATGGAGCATACCAAGAATGGTGTACCTCTGTTAAATGAAAATAATTATGCACTCTGGAAAGGAAGAATGGAGGTATATCTCTTGGTGTAAGGTTACGAAGTATGGGATACTGTTCAAAATGGATTTACATCAACTGCGGATGAACAAGGTAAGAAGAATTTGGTAAATGATACAAAAGAAAAGAATATTATTATCAGTGGACTTATTGAATCTGCTTATCATAAGGTGTTGGGTTTCAAAACCGCCAAAAATGTATGGGACAAGCTTGAGAATATATATGCAGGTGACTCAAATGTCAAAGAAGCAAAGCTTCAAATCTATAGAGCAAAATTTGAGCAACTCCGAATGAAATAAGATTGCAACATTGCTGCATACTTCCAATATGTTGATGAAATAACCAATAATCTGGAAGGATTGGGAGAGCCAGTTGATGAGAAGACTATTATACGAAATATTCTTAGAACGTTACCAGGGAGATTCAACCCAAAGGTATCAGTCTTAGAATACAGTGAAAATCTGGAAAAACTCAGCAAAGAGGAATTACATGGAGTTCTCATAGCATATGAAATGAGAATTGATGAAGAAGTGGGTACTTCACATCTAGAAACTAAGTTCGTTGCATCTAAGAAAACCCATAAGGGCAAACAACGTTCAATTGAAAAGATATGCACCTGTAAGTGTGAAGAAAAGGGAGATGATGAAGAAGGTCTTTCAGATGAAGAATATGCTTACTTTACGAGAAAACTAAAAATTGGTAAGGGAAAATTCAAAGGTAAACTTCCATTGATATGTTTCAGTTGTGGTGAGGTTGGGAATTTTGCATCAAAATGTCTGAACATAAGTGATGGCAATTCAAAAGGAAAGAAAGGCTTTTATAAATTCAACAAGCAAGGATCCAAAAGGAACTTTCTCTCTAAAGAAGATAGCTCATCTTCCGATGAAGACAATGATAGCGAAGAAGAAGCCAATGAGAGAGTATTTTTTATGGCCAAGCACAATAAACAAGAGGTATCAAACAACCAAGAAGAAGGATTTACCATAGAATAATTTTCTAAGGAAGCAATCAAACTTATAAAAGAGCTCAAGGCAGAGAAGACCCGTTCCAATACTCTTGAAGAACAAGTTCAAGGTCTCAAAATTGAAGTTGAAGAACACAAATGCATTGAAGAGTCACTTCAAAAGATGTTGAAATAAAGAAACCAAGAAAAGGAAGAATTAGAAGCCGAGGTAGTCTTGCTACGTAAGGAAGTGAAGAAAGGAAAAACTATCCAAAACTATGCCAACAGCTCAAGGGAATTGGAATAACTCAACAAAAATCATCGATCTTACAATGATAGAACTGACATCAATTACAAAGAAGAAGAAGAAGGACCTTCTACAAAAAAATACAATGAACCTATGAGATCTGACATGCATGTAGACTTCATTGGACAAGATTCACAAGAACATGCTTGGAAGACAATTCCTCGACGAAGATTTCCATCTAGGTACCAATATATTTTTTATGGCTATTGTTATTCATGTGGAAAATTTGGTCATAAAGCTGTAGAATGTCACACGTACCCCAAAAAAGAATACAATTCCAGGAGATCTGTCAAATATGAACCTCCCAGGGCTCAATGAAATATCAATAGATTTGAACATTTAAGAAATAATATTGAATGTTACAAATGTCGAAACTTTTGACACATAGCCAGAGACTATAGACTTCAAAATCCTCTAGAAGAATATTCGAAGCCACAGAACGAACGAACATGGAAGAAGAAGAAGATTGATAATTGTGCTCTTGCTCTGAAGGCTCAAAACAACAAAGATGTGTGGTATGTTGATAGCGGTTGCTTAACGCATATGACTGGAGATAGAAATAAATTTGTATCTCTGAAAGATAAGAAGGATGGAACCATGTCCTTTGGAAATGATGGATATTCAAATGTTATAGGATCAGGTACTGTCACTCTCAGAAGCAAATATGCTCTAGCCAAGAATGTTCTATTGGTTGAAAACATGAATCAAAATCTGCTAAGTGTTGGACAAATGTGTGATCAAGGACACAATACTATTCAACTCCACAAAATGTGAAATCAGGAAAGGTAGGTATGGTGAAATTGTGGCTACAAAAAGTCGAGCTCCAAACGACATATATGTTCTGGATGAAGCAACTAAAGCATGTCTAATAGCTAAAGAGGATGATGTAATATTTTATAGCAATGATCATCAAGTAAGTAAGAAGTTTGCTACAAAGATGCAAACTGATTTCAAGATGTCTTTACTTGGTGACCTGACATACTTCTTAGGGCTTCAAACATCTCACCAAGAGAAAGGAATATTTATATGTCAAGCCAAGTACATCAAGGAAATGCTCAAGAAATTTAATATGGAATATTTCAAACCCATCCTTACTCCGATGGTAACAGGTTGCAAATTGAGCATAGATGACTCATCTAAGGATGTGGATCAAATATTGTACAGATCTATGATTGGTAGTATTCTATATGTAATAGCCTCCCGGCCAGATGTTATGCAAGCAGTGGGACAAGTAGCAAGATTCCAAGCAGCACCAAAAGAATCACATATTATTGCCATCAAAATAATTCTTCAATATCTAAAGGGAACAACAGAATATGGCTTTTGGTATCCCAAGGGTAACAATCTCATTATTCATTCCTTTACAGATGTAGATTGGGCAGGAAGTGTTGATGATCGTGAGAGTACTCGTGAAGCATTGGAATATCTTCGCCAAAATCATGGGATTCTCCCAGGTTCTCATTATATTTTCCTTATTCATAATACAAAGGGGGAGTGGAAGTGTGCACAGGTCTGTAGGATGGTTGTATGTCAAGGGGGGTGGAAATGTGTACAAGTCTGCAAAATGTTTGTGTGTCAGGGAGAGTTACCCTTTTCCATTTATGTCAAAGGGGAGGAGAATGTTGTAGGAAGAGGTGTCATGATAGCAGGAGGAGTACTTGTGTTGCCATCAATGCCAAAGAGGGAGATTTTTTATCAGCGGTTGTCATTGATGTCAACCCAAGCAGCACCAGGGGCTACCCCAATATTGCATGGGAATTTTGACCTACCAAATTAATATATTCTGGGTCAATAATGTTTTTGATGGTTTCTACTTGTCGATATGTTTTCGTTGATATATGACACGCCATGTAATTCTTCACGGTTTGAGAGATATTCATGTTTGAAGTTTGTAACCCCAGTTAATGGGCTAAAACCCCATGGGGTTGTAGCATGGGTCATTGAGAAGTCATAAATAATATTTTTTAAGCTCCTAAAATCCCTCCCACGTTCACTTGTTGAAGCCCCTCTCAACCTAAGCATTTATATAAATTGTGATCCTCATATACTTCTTATGCAAGGGATTTCGCCATCTGAAACAGGTCATCGTGAAATTTTCACTCTAACTTTGTTTCTACGAAGTTTTAGAAGCTGAAATTTTTATGAGGTGAAGCCAAAATCTGAGGAATTTCCTGTGAAAATTTCAGATCAAGGTCCACAATATTTTCGGAGCTATGATCTGTGGAAGTCAGTGTTTTTGCAGGCTCCTGAAATTCATCTCAAAGAAGTGACCTTGGGAAAATTGTCATAACTCTCTCTATGAGTATCAGATTGGAATTCTATAAAAATTTGTAGATAGTGCACAGAATTTATTTTTCACTCTATGAAGTTCAGAGCTGAATAAAGAAACAGTGACAAGTGGCACGTCATACAAGTTCGATCTACTGAAATAGTCCATAATTAGGGCATTGTGAGAAATTGGGCATAACGCTCCCTTGAAGAATCCAAATTGGGTCAGACCTATGGCATTAGAAAGACAACTCAGAGGACTACTATGGGACCGAAAATTAGATATTGGGGATCTGAAATAACAGAGATACACCAAATTAAATATCGAGCTCCTAGAAGGCAAGAAAAAGCTAGATCATGTGTTGTCAAGGGCTACAAAGGACCAAAATTTCTAGGGTAGCAAAGCAAAGCAAGGTGAAGCAGAGGGTAGAATGACAAGAGAAGAAACCAAGGCACAGAGTAGCAGCAAGTAGTTCATCACATGAAGTCTTCATGTGGGCAGCACTGCATACAGTCACTACAAAGGTATCATTCTACTAAGTCATTGTAAATACATTATTGTAAAAATTGTTCTAGTGTCTATCTGCGAAGAGTTGAAGAGGCAATGTTGGGAGGTCTAGGATCATCATTAGGTGGTTGTGTCATAGTTTGGGTTATGGTCTAGTGTGTCTTCTTCTACATCATTCTATATCATTGTAAAGTGGACCATTTTCCCTGGTACGGGAGTCCATTCTTCTTTTATTCTTCTATAGGGTGGTAGGGTGGTGCTAGGGTGAGTTGTAGCTCATTGGGTGTTGGGGCATCTGTTCAGTTGACTACTGAAGAATCTCGGGCGTTGGAGCGTCAATCTAGTGGGAGCTGGAGAAGAATGATTTTCTAGATTCTAGGAAGTTGGAGCTTTATTTTCAATTGGAGTTGAAAATAATATTAGAAAAGCATTAGGTGGTTTTTGTCTCGGAGTGGGTTTCCACCTTAAAAATTGTGTGCATTTGTGTTCCTTTTGTTTGCTACTATCATTGTACAAACACTGATATTAATTGAGGATTAACTAATGCTCTAATTGAAAGGAATACTGATTCACCCCCCCTCTCAGTATTTCCAACAATATTCGTTATCTCTTTATCATTCTAAAGAGATGAATTTACTTCTTCCTTCCATTTTTTTATCAGATGGAGTTACTTCTTCCTTCAATTTTTATATCATTTGATTCATGATGATCCTAACTTGACATGCACAAATAATAAATATTTGTTGATAAATCATGTCGTTGACCAACTTGGGTCACACCAAAAATATTTAAATACCTCTTACATGAACAAACCCTTGGGCCATCCATATTTTTTTGATGAGAAGTATATGGGTTCCCTCACCAATTCATATGTCGATGAAATATTTGAAAAACTAAAACTAAAATATTTGAAATATTTGGTTAACATCTTCTATTTATTACTCGTTGTTGTCACGACAAGGACCCTTAGTAATCGATTTATGAGTCTTAGCATAATTCATGAATAAGCTTTATGAGTCTTATGCAAAATTTTTATTTGATATTTCAAAAATCATATAGTTTTGAATGATTTTTTATCCAATGCAAAATTTCATGGTTTTGGCCTCATCTTGAAGCATCTTCTTAAGTTAAAAGTGTTTCCCATTCGTATTTTCTGAAGTGGAATTAGTGTACTTGAAGTAATGCTAACATTACTTGCTTAACATTAAATTTTTAAGTATGATTAGCGAAACTTTTCATTGTAACTCCATTCTTTGGCTATATTAGCCATTGATGAAGTTACAACTAGGTAATGTATTGTGGCCAAGGAAGGAAAGTGGCGGTGGGTTGGACATACCTGATACCTAGTGGCGGTGGGCTGGAAATATATGATACATAATTCTCCCATTACTACGGCTTCTGGCACATTTAATGTGGCTATTGGCACATTCATTGGTTCTGCATCACCTGGAACTTGAACTGAAACTATAGCCCCTAAATATTGAAATGAAACTATAGCCGTGATTGCTGAAGCCGCTTTTTACTAAGTATTTCATTAACATTTCATCTCGTACTGTGATTTCTAGAGCTATCTATGTTTGTTTCCCTGTGATGATCGATAGGTAAAGTGTATCCGGTGACTCTGGTGACTGGAAAGTATAGTGTATCAAGCCCAGCTCACTAGAGTAACCAAGCCTATCTGAAACTACTGAATCTACTAGAGGATCTGAAACTTGATATGCTCTAGCTGGAAGGTATGTTATTAAGCTAGCTACTTATATTTGGAACTCAATTCCTACTTTATGTTTTAAGTATGATTTTGTTATAAAAAAATACTAAGGGCATAACTAGACCTACCTCTCATAGTGCTACCCTATGCGGTTGTGGAATCTCGTCTCCTATGTGTATCACTCAATATTCATATGGTTGACCAACTAGTGTTGTTGAAAACATCGTCTCCTATGCAGTTGTGGAACCATGTCTCATATGTGTATCACTCCATCTTCATATCTTTGACCAGCTAGTGCTGTTGAATCCATAACAGTAGTGCCAACCCCTCTCAATAGTGAAACCTCATGTTTCCACAGTTATGAAAGCCACGATTATGGAACCTCAGCAAGAGAAAGCTATCTTGGTAGCTAGCTAACATTTGTTCTTCCCACAAATCCTATCATGCCGATAAATTTAGTGTAAAACTTAACCAATGTGAGCCATTTCGGAAAGAAAAAATGGGACTTCTTATTACCATAGCCTCACACAAATTCAACTGCCAAAAGCCTTAAAAAGAAACACACGCAAAACCCATTTCAAGTTTCGACAACCATCTTATCAACCTCATCTCAAATGATTTTCTCCTATTCATAGCTCCGTATCACCGAAAAAACTCAGGGAGCAATTCTGTTGGTGTACATGCACTTAGACTAGCTGTGTTGGTGTACATGCACCTAGATTAGCTTTAGTTAACTTACTGCTTGCATGTGATGTGCACTTGCTTAGTTAAGTTAACTCACTGCTTGCATGTGGCACATGTACACATTAACATAAGATAAAGCACACTTAGCTTCAGTTAGCTTTAAATATCTATAGTTATTGCATGTACAACTAAGCTTAACTTAGTTGCTTTTATGTATTTATTCCAAAACTAATATTGAAGAATCAATTTCATTCTTTTCTTTATTCTTGCTCGCTCCTTCCTTCTCTTGCAAATTTGTTCATTGTTTTGCAAATCTAGATCTTTGTATCTCAAAATCTTACATGGTATCAGAGCGCAAGGATTTGTGATCAGTGCACAAGAAATTTTTATTTGTAGGTTCAGAAGATTGAAGCAACAACAAATAATGGAGTCTAAATTGGAGTTTCCACAATCCGCAATTCTTACTCCATATAATTAGCTTTCTAATGAACAAGATTCATCACCCTAAGTAGAGGCCATCTCAGAATAATCCAGAACAAGGTTATGAACCAACATTCGCAGAACAAGAGAAAACAAGATATTTCAATCACATGGACGAGGCCTTTGGCATCCTATGTTTATCTATCTCTCCGGAATTGCTATTTCATGTTGAATCATGTTCAAATCCAAATGAAGTATGGAAAACATTGGAAGGATTGTTTGGAAAACAAGATGAAATGGAAGGTCACATTCTCGAAAATGAGTTAAACTCATTAGATCCAAGAAATTTTGAGAACATTCAAGATTTTTTCACAAGGTATAAAGCCTTGTTGCTTCAGTTGAAAGGATGCGGGATCAACAAATCCAAGCAAGAAAATCAATTGATTCTTTCCATTTTATCAAAACTTGTTCCAGAGTATGCAGTATTCGTCTCTACATTCCACACAGTCAGATCTGCAACTGGTGCAGCTTGGAAGATGCCCTCACTAGATTCTTTTATTCAGTCTTTGATGCATGAGCAAGATAAGCTCATCAAAATGGGCACACTTAAAAATTCCAAAGCGCATGCACTTACTGTGCATGCAAAAGAAAAGGAAAATTCCAAAGACCATCAGAAAGGAAAAGGGAAGAAGGATCCTGATCCAAGAAAGGGAGGAAATCCCAAACCCCCTGATGGATCATCCGACTCAAAGGAAAGGAAAGGAACGAAAGGGAAATCAATGTGCAATTATTGCCACCGTGGTTTTCATCCTGAATCTACATGCATGAAGAAGACTATAGATCTTATGGCACAGACACTCCAGCAACACAATCTTGGAGACCACATTCCTGAGAATTCCAAGAAGAAGTCTGGAGAAAAAGCACCAGATCCAAGAGGTAATGGGCATGCTTTGATTGCTCTTCATTCTGCACTACAAGAATGGATCATCGACTCAGGAGCTTCACATCATATGGATTCTTCAAAGGAATCCTTTTCTTCTCTACATGCATACTTAGGTCCTCCCATTCTCATGGGAGATAATTCTACAGTTGCAGCAACTGGACAAGGAAGAGTGCAATTCGAAGATGGAAGTTTTGAAAATGTCTTGCATATTCCAAGGCTTTCTATGAATCTTCTCTCAGTCTATCAGATGAGACACAGAGGGAGCGGAAGGAAAGTGGAATTTACCCCAGATTCCGTGATCATTTATGACATGCAAACCAACTTGAAGATTGCATCTGGCAAGGTAAATGATCAATCTCATCTGTATACATTTTCTAATTTTGTTCCTCAATCAGATTCTATTTTGCTACTTACGCATGCAAATGAAGAAAGTAGGATTTGGCATGAGAGATTTGGGCACTTGAATTTCAGATATATGCAAAAACTTAGTAAGCAAGGGATGGTCAAAGGATTGTCGACCATTGAATTTTCAGATGGTGTTTGTAATGGATGTGCTCTTGGAAAGCATCCACAAGACAAATTCGAGAAGGGGCATGCATGGAGAGCCTCTTCACCTTTGGAACTTGTACATAGTGATCTCATGGGTCCATTTCTAGTGCTTTCAGTGAGAAAAGCAAGATATGTGTTGTCATTTATAGATGATTACACGAGATTCAGTTGGGTTTACTTCTTGAAACTCAAGTCTGAAGTTTTTCAACATCTAAAGATTTTCAAAGCGCATGCGGAAAATCAATCTGGAAAACGCATCAAGATACTCCGCACAGATAATGGGACGGAATATGTCAACAAAGATATCAAGAATCTTTGTAATGAAGTAGGCATACAGTTGCAGCATACGGTTCCTTACACTCCACAGCAAAATGGCGTGGCTGAAAGGAAAAATCAATCTTTGAAACAGATGGCTAATTGCATGTTGCATGCAAGATTTGTTCCGTCAAAATTGTGGGCTGAAGCTATCAATTGTGCCTCATACATCCAGAATAGATCTCCTCATAAATCTGTTACTGGAAAAACACCTTTTGAGGCTTGGACTGGCATGCAACCTGAAGTTAGTCATTTCCGCATTTTTGGATCTTGAGCATGGGCCCGCATTCCTATAGAGAAGAGAAAGGCTTTGGAGCCTCAAAGCAAAGTATGCATGTTTGTTGGATATTCTGATGAAGTCAAAGGGTACAGATTGCTTGATATCCACACTGAAGAGCTCTTTATTGAAAGGAGTGTAAAGTTTGACGAAGATATTTTGCATGCACCAGCAGATGAACTTGTTACCAAGTTTCCATCACCACTCATTGATGAGTATGCAGATGAAACTTCAAATCAGAATTCTGATGAAGATGAGTCTTTTCCTGTGACCCCCGTTGGACAACCAATTGTTGAACATCGAGATCATACTTCCACATGTAGTTTGGAAGACTCTCGACCACCTTCAACACAAAAATGGCGCAACATGAGTGATATCCTTGATGATCCTGCCTCTGTCCCTCTATTTGAGGAAGATCCACAAGCACTCTTAGCTATGGAGCCATCCATGCCCATGCATACTTATATGATGCATGGATCTGATCCACAAACTTATGTAGAAGAAAATGGGCATCCTGAATGGGAAGTCGCAATGGATGAGGAATATAACTCTCTCATTGAGAACCAGACTTGGGATTTGGTTCCGCTACCTTCCAATCGCAAACTTGTGAGGTGCAAGTGGGTTTACCGGACCAAGAAAGCATCAAATGGCCAAGTTAGTCGATATAAGGCACGATTGGTAGCAAAAGGTTTTCAGCAAGTACATGGTGTTGACTATGATGAGACTTTTGCTCCAGTGGCAAAAATGGATTCCATTCGGCTAGCTCTCTCCATTGCAGCAACAAGAGGATGGGAGGTGCATCATATGGATGTGAAGAATGCCTTTCTTAATGGTGATCTCAAGGAGGAAATCTACATGGAGCAACCACCAGGATACATGCACAATTCATCTCTGGTATGCAAACTAAAGAAGTCTCTCTATGGCCTCAAGCAGGCACCTAGAGCATGGTATGCAAATATGGATTCTTATTTGTTATCTCAAAATTTGTTACGCTGCAAATCTAATTCCAATGTTTATTTTTTGAAGAAAATTGACTCCTTGTTGATCATAGTACTCTACATAGATGATCTTTTGATAACAGGTAGTTCAGCTTCTGTCATTACTAACATTAAAACTGAATTGCATAAGTGGTTTTCCATGACAGACATGGACTTGCTAAATTTCTTCCCTAGACTAGAGATCCATCAGAGTGATTCTGGGATTACCATTTCTCAAAAAAAATATGCTAGATATCTTTTGGCACGATTTCACATGAGTGACTGCAAGCCAGCAACCACACCTTTCTTATCAGGGATAAAGCTTGAGAATGACAAAGACACACCATTGGTTGATTGCACATTGTATTGCCAGCTTGTGGGAAGTCTTCTTTATCTCACTCACTCCCGTCCTGATCTCTCCTATGTTGTTGGAGAAGTTTCTAGATACATGTAGGAGCCACATGAGTTACACTGGAACGCTGCAAAGCACATCCTTCGATATGTCTAGGGGACAATCACCTATGGGATTCATTATGCAGCCAATTTTTCTTTGAATCTCATTGGGTTCACAGATTCAGACTGGGCTAGCAATACCATTGATCGCAAGTCCACCTCCAGTTATGTACTTAGTTCGGGATCCAGTCCAATTTGTTGGTCAAGCAAGAAACAGGTTGCCATTGCCTTCTCATCAGCAGAGGCCGAGTACAGAGGAGCAGTCAATGCCACTATTCAGGCAATTTGGCTACAACATTTCCTATCTGAGCTTGGGATCAGTGTCCATCATCCAACTGTCATCTGGTGCGACAATCAAAGTACGCTAAAGTTTTGCAGAGATCCAGTGCAACGGCAGCGGCCCAAACACATCGAGATCCACATGCACTTCATTAGAGAACTCATTCATGATGGGATCATCGATCTTCAGTACTCTCCTAGTTCCGAGCAGATTGCTGATATCTTCACCAAGACTTTCACTGAGCAGAAGTTTCGATTCCTGCGAGATCGTCTCGGGGTGAAGGACACGACTGCCTAACAATTGTCTTTTCTCTACTTTTGCATTATATTTTGAGGGGGGGTTTTCTTCCCACTGGGTTTTCCCTCTTTCCTCCTTTTTATGCCTTGTATATGGGTACCTAAAATGGCCGTGTTGCTGGGACTCATTCATTTTGCATCACACTCACCTAAGTTATGCTTAAGGGGGGGTGTTGGTGTACATGCACTTAGACTAGCTGTGTTGGTGTACATGCACCTAGATTAGCTTTAGTTAACTTACTGCTTGCATGTGATGTGCACTTGCTTAGTTAAGTTAACTCACTGCTTGCATGTGGCACATGTACACATTAACATAAGATAAAGCACACTTAGCTTCAGTTAGCTTTAACTATCTATAGTTATTGCATGTACACCTAAGCTTAACTTAGTTGCTTTTATGTATTTATTCCAAAAACTAATATTGGAGAATCAATTTCATTATTTTCTCAATTCTTGCTCGCTTCCTTCCTTCTCTTGCAAACTTGTTCATTGTTTTGCAGATCTAGATCTTTGTATCTCAAAAATCTTACAAATTCCTACATGCGAATAACCAACAACCCACAAATTCTTTGCAGTCACATGAGTCTAGTTTCCCCTGAGAAACAACCAAGGATTATTTATTGCATTTCATCCAAAAGGCACTAAGAAACAAACATCGGGGAACTCACAAGGAAACATTTCAACTCATGACATACCAAGAATGAAACCTACTTATCACAAATTTTGGAAAATTAATCAAGCTACCTGCATCAAACCCACGTGACACGTGGGAAAGGCCATGGGAAGAGACCTTTAGTGATCCATGGATCTTCTATCACAAAGGCATATCCATGAAACAACTATCGAAGAGGCCAGGGGGAGGGGAGGGTAGTGGAGGTTTTTTAGCGTACATTCCCAAAACTCACACATTCGAGTTCTGGTACTATTCAGCGTATTTAGGGTATCCTTCCGAGAGGATCTGACCCATAATGGAGGAGTCTCAGGCTGAAGGCGTAGGAATTACTAGTAGCATCTATTGAATCATAGCCATACCAGTAAGAAATATAGGTAACATCAGCTATAACATGTATTCATCTCACTTCAGCCTCGACATCTTCTAGGCAGAGGCCTATAGATTTCTCATTGTTGTACATGGAGGTGAAGGACTTACTATCAATCGGGGAGCTAACAAGCGGTGACTCTGGAAGTGTAAATCCATGCTAATGATGTAGTCTGTGGTTTCGAGATAGTTTGTGATTTCCATAGAATTCACATAGCGACATGCAAGGCTGGGTGCCTATCACATATGTTTTTAGTTTAGAATATTTACTTTTTTATTTTAATTGATTTTTTCATATTTAATTTTATTTTAAAAATTTGGCAAGTGGGTTAGCTGAGAGTTCATGGTGCATAGATTATTCACGGCGATAGGAACATCTTGGTCACCTCTTTCTTGAAGGGTTTGTGTTTCTGCTTAATCGATTTACCACCACAAATAGTAGCTAATTGATGTTAGAATTGCTGAAACCTATTTATTTGAGTAGCATTCTCCTTAGATCCAATATGCTTCATCTTCAAATAGCGTATAAAATTTCAAGAAACCTGTTTCCTTGACGCATCATCCCAATTGTCCGGAAGGATAGCGTATTCAAGGAGTTAAAATTGATTTTAATATTGGGATGTTGGTTTTCTGCAGCATTGGGTACAATTTTATTGCATAGATGGGAAATCTGCTCTTATGGTATCTGGACGTTGTTTACAAATCTCAAGTATTTCTTTTCAGATACAATTTTCATCACTTGAGATAGGGAAGCGTTCGGATTCTTAGTTGACACTTGATCAAGACCATTGTGATTCAGTAAATCAAGTTGAATTCCTTTAGAAATCAAGAATGTGCTTGGTGATTGTTCACTTATGATAGTTGTTGTTGATGGGGAATCCAACCATCTAAAATCGCTTCTGAAAATTTTTCAACTGCCAAATGCACCACGTTAATATAATCACGTGGTAAGGATGTTGAATCATCCACCATGTTTTCATGTTTCCATCCATATGATATCATCAAAAACAAAAAATACAGGCACAATGGATGTCAGTGCCAAAAACGTCAGGTGGACTCTAACTTTAGTTGCATCTTCTCCTTGTGTTTAAATGTTTAGCCTGAGAGCATTTGGACTAATAAGGTTCTTAGGAATAATTATCTCTTAGTGGTTCACGATCAAGTCACTGATCCTATTGCAAAGTCAATGAATGTAGCAAGAAAGGTAGAGGTGACATCCCTTCAAGTTCCATTTGATCTAGTCAAAGAATCTCTTTCAGTTTCTATGCTAGTTTTTCGTGTAGAAGCAACAATAAATGTAAAGGCAGTTGAAGAACCATCAGTTTTAAATCCTCTAGTTGTAGCTTCAGAAGTAACATCCAATCCAACATCTTATGTTGTTGTTATTTCACCTTTTTTCCGATTAATAACTAGTTCTCCTCATTTAGTCCTTTATTTTCTACCAACTCTTGTTCTGTGATCCACTTTTTATAATACTGGGTAAGGAGTTCTCCTTATATGAAACCAAATCAACAAACAAAGAGGGGGTCATTATATGTAATGAATAATAATCAAGTATGAAAATGTATGTAAAGTAATTACCGAGGCCATTTGCATAGTGATATGCTACTGTTGATGTTAAGTTGCGCAAAGGAACAAACCATATAGCTCTTGATTTGGTGCCCCGTTTGAAGCATGGGCCATCTTATAACATATATAATATGGCTTTGCCGTCTTTTCCAACTAATTGTTTCAGAAGAGTCGATCAATTAGGAAAAACGCTCATGAAATACGAAAATAAAGTTCTTCATTAAGCGAATAATATCATCAACCATTGCCCAATACTAGTAGTCCCAAATGGTTCTACTATTAAAGGTGTTATAAAGCTGGAAATCCCCATACCACGAGTCATTCATAGGATAATAAAAAATTAGCTTATTTCTCCGACATGAAGCACTTAATCTAGATATTCCATACGCTAATTCATGATTCATATGACACTTGCAATTTTCTCAAAGCCAGTTACCTTATGGAAATTTGTCGAGTATAGTTTACATGCAGTAAATGTGCTCTACACCATCATTACACATGCTACAAATAGAAATTTTGTCCTCAAGACCTGCATCGCGATAGATGTCACAAATTTTCACATCATCCTCTTCCATGTCAGGATCATTTGAGTTGTCTTCAAGTACCAGTTCAGATATAAAAAAAGGTTATTTCATTTTAGATCGACCAAAATCCACATTATATTTATCTGCAATCCTATCAAGATCATTTTTATTTCATGGATCTGTAGACATCGAACTCTTATCAATAACCAAATTGGATGGTTGTTCAAGTGTTGTCTAAGAATCTTGAGTTACTTCAGATAGAAACTGCTTGCCATTCATACTAGGTTGTGAAGATGAGTTTGAATTTTTCTCCTCATCAATCACAAGTATTAAATTTCCAGTTCCACTAGAGTCCACCTTCTTGAAAACCATGCAAGATATTTCTTAGGAGTATGCAAAATTTGTATCTACCAAGTTCTCAGTCAATTTCATAAGATTATATATTGGATCGTATTCCTTTTCTTATTTACTCTGACCGCTTATTATATCACTAGCCAAGTATCCAATATTTGACTTAAGAGCTCTGGGCCTCTTTAAGTGATTGTGTCTTCTTCTGCATACACTCGCTATAGTTTCTTCAATTTCAATCAAATCATTTTTAGTTTATTTTTTTGCATTGCCTTTATCAAACATATCCTTCCCTGTTATCTTGCAAGTTGATGGTATGCACGCGGGCTTCACTCAATGAACCTCTAACATATCATGTGCGATCATAACATATTAAAAAATACCCTTAATTTGAGTACATATTGGAAACTAACTCTAAAAATAACTTATTTAAACCCCTAACAATATAAACCCAATATACCTTCCCTATTTAAAAAACCCCTACTTTCACTATATTTTGTAGGTATCTATTTTCTCATTAACATTTTTTATACCCCTTTATATTTTTTCATTAACTTTGAGCTCCATTTTTTATACCTGCCAATATAAAATTCCATTTACCCCCTATATATCCCCCAATATATTGTGTCATTTTTTCCTCATTATGTATCCCCCAATGTCAACCCATGTGCTATGGTATTTCTCCAACAGTGAAGCCCCCGTGACAGTATGTAAGATGTGTTATCACCACAATCAACAATAGAGACTAAAGTGTGATTATCACACTCCAAATAAACATTTATTTCTGTAGCACCCATGTGCTCAGTTGACCTACCTACCAAGAATCTGTATCCATTTTTATCCACCTACATATTTTTTTCATCCTTCGAGTCTAGTACATATATAGGTCCTTGCATTTTTCACTTTCACTCAAGTATTGGTGTTACCTTTTGTTTGAAGTTGGTTTCGAATGTGTTATGAGCTAGAACCCACATGCCAACAAAACTTTTTTATGCTCTTGTGTATAAATATTCCCACTACTTTTGACAAATTTTGGTTTCCTATATGCCACATGAGTTGTTGCTTTTTAGCTATAAATTTTGCTCACTAATTCTTCTATTTTGTATGCAATATCTATATCCATGGAGCTTGTACAATTTTCTGTTTTATTTACAACATATGCTACTTCTAACTTTCTTGGATTCCCATCTATTCCCTCTGCAGTAGATGCCATACCTTTCTCAGTTTCATGGCTTTCACCAACCTCTGATATATCCTTGTTAATTTCCTCCAATATGAGCACTATGTCATTCTCGCTAGCACGATATTCAATTTCTTTTGGAATATTTATGATATCCGTCAATCTGCTACAACTTCCAATTTCTTGTACAATTTCCACCTCATCTATACCTCTTTGAGTTACACCTGTGAAACTCATTTCACCAATATTCTGACCATGTAAATTGTAATAATATCATACACAAATGTATGTGAGATGTTTTCTTATCTGGAGAGGTTTCTATTCACAACATCTATTTATAAGGAATAATTAATTGCAAAGAAATAATCAAAGAGATAAATGAAACACAATTGTTCAAGAGGAAAAAGAAAATATTCAGTAATACAACAATTGTGTTTGTGTAGTTTTTTAATACACAATTGTGTTAGTGTGTTATAATATATATAAAAAAGAGTTGTGGGCATGGATGTTCATGAGGCTACTTTCTATGAATACACTCACCTAAATTATGTCAAAATCAATATACATGAAATACAAAAAAAGTATTGAAATAAGTTCTTTAAAAGAACAGAACTAATTTTTTTTTTTAAAACCCTTTTAGTATCTCGAATTTTTCAGAAGAACATCCACATCCTTATCACCTTCAAAGTTTCTGGTTGTAAGCTCAAGTAAATATGAAAAAAAGAGAATTATAAACGTGTTCCTAATTTTTGAATATATTGAAACATGTTCCTAAGTTTTGAATATATTTATCTTTATTCCTTTGTAAAACAATACTTACAAACTACAATCCTCACAAACGGCCACATAATGGGCTAGAAATTTGAAAGTGACAAGTTTTTGTTTGGTGGAGCATTCTCGTTCATAAGAATTGGATTGCAAGGCCGGTTCATTTGTTGTTGCATGCGGGTCAACTACTTGCGCACTCAAGGCAGGGACTTGTTTCCTAGCAACCCCCTTGTTTTAACTTAGAACTAGTTCTGCTTTTTTTTTTTCTTTTTTCGATCAAAGTCTAGTTTATATTATCATATCAGAATTTACAGTAGAGAACATCATAGATGTGTTACATTTAGGAAGCCCAAAAGGCATGAAGTGCCTAGAAAGACTTGGGTGCTCACCAAGGCATATGATTCTCTTGGTTACCGTCCACACAAAATTACAAAACAACTAAAAAAACATTATCGTTATGGAGGAGGGTGCAGAGGACCTGGTGGAGGAGCCGCGAAGATGCATCCATCGTGGTGAATATGGTAGTGAATGTGGTCCACTTGGGCCTCTAAAGCTCAAAGGTGGTCATGAGAGTGCCGCAAAATATGACGCATACTCTCCAGAGCTTCAAGAGCCTCATTCTGCAGGTGTGTAATATCATTAATGTAGGCCACGAGTTCATTACAATGTTGATGGCTTTGTTGGTACAAATTGTCCAAGTTGAGCTAGATATGCTGGATTTGGGTGGAAATTGATTCAAGGGTGGTTGGAGCCTCAACTTGTCCCGGTGACTAAGCCGACAATACTGCCATGGCCGCCACCGAATGTTGACTCTCGGTGGATTCCGAGTGTGATTTCGAGTCCCCAGATACCTCGTGATTCTCCATGTCGCACCCGAGACCTCCGCGCTGAGCCCGACCTCTCTCTCTCAGCATGCGCTCTTCTAACAGTTCCCCACCCTTTGTTTGACTACAGCGCCAAGTCACCCTAGGGCCAACAACCCCTAAGACCACTACACCGTCCCCGCAACCTCGACCAATTTTATTGTTGAACACCTCCCGAGCGTCATGGAGGAGAGTCACTATACTGCCACCAGCCCCAACGCTGCCCTCAGATGAGGTGTGAATTTTCCACCTTCCACAAATGCTAATTGTAGTAGAGCCAAAGTGCTCAGTGATCCCAATGCATAACCACCCTGGGGCCTAGTCGGGGCAGGACCCTTCCTACGCAATCTAATGACTTTCTTCTATCGCCTGTGTGGAGCACCATAACCACCTGTCAACAGGCGCTCCCTCCACAGAGAAATCACCCTCACCACCTTCGCCTATCTCCTGGTGCAATGTGTTATTTCCATTACTAGGATTCAGCCCAATGTTCAGACGCCAACCACACCTACCCGTATGCACTTGAACCCACCTTGTTTCCTACCGGCGAAGCTCAAGCCAAGTCCTGAGAGCCAACTTCTACTCATCTATGAACATCGGATCACTAACCTTCACCATCGCACACAAATTTCCAATGAGCTGCCTCTCATCCATTGCATGCTCATTTGCTACCTCTGTTGTAAGTTCTCCTGCCCCAAGTATAATTACCTCTCAATCATATGAGGTTAATGAGATGACGAGTGCATGGCTAGGGGCTATACCTACCATAAATTTTCGCTGCTCACCTGTCTCTTTGATTGGACACCCCCAGCAGGGTCTTCAAGGTTCTATTCCATAAGAGTTTGGATATTCCAAGATTCTCCAGGATCCAAATTTTCTTTAGAGAGTATCTCATCCCATGTGTCGCAGAATTCGTGATTTGTCTTGTTCATACTCCTGTTGGCCAACCAATCAGCCACCTTGTTTCCAGAACAAAGCACATGACTAGTGGTGGTGTCCTCCATTTAGATGAGGAGGCTTCTGATGCGAGAGAGTTGAGCATCTAGCCACCACATGTTTGCTAATTTTTTAGGATCTGAGCCATTAAATATTTTCTGATTCATATCCAGAATTAGTCAAGAATCCCCAACGATGAAGATGCATCTGTAGCTAAGGTCTCGGGCCAGGGTCACACCAAATTCTAGCCCTGTGAGTTCTGCTACATTATTGGTCAAAGTACCAATATTTCCAACATATGCTGCCCTAGGTGACCCTTTGTAATCTTTGAGGATACCTCCATATCCCTCTTGGCCTGCGTTTACCTTAGAGGCAGTGTTAAAATTGATTTGAATGCATCCCTGAGGGGGGATGGAAAATCAAATCATTGCAGGAGGGTGGAATGGGCGACCCGGGGTCGGTCGAGGGTGGACTAGGTTTAAAGATAGGTTCAGAAGATGAAGGATTCCTAAATATGACTGCCCGGCTTCCGAGTCAGTGGGGTTCCAGGGCTCTACGAGAATGGATTCACAAATGCTCGAGAGGGTCAAGTACCAGATAGGAGTGGTTGAAGGGGATTGATTATCAAAGATAGAACGATTCCTTCCTATCCAAGTGTTCCAAAGCAAGAAACCAGGGAGGAGCCACCAAGTAGTCGAGATCACTGGGTTGGAGAATCTTTTGGTCAGCCAGTCTTCAAGTAGGGATCTCGTATTGGTAGTAAAATCTTCGATGGGGCTGAAGATGTCAAAGGCATGGGACCAGACCATTTTGGTTAAAGGACATTCAATGAAGAGGTGGTGTTTATTTTACTCTTCCTATCTACAGAGGAATTACATGGAGGGCCTGAGAAATCCCCTTTTAAGGAGGCGATCCCAGGTCAGGATGCGCTTATGCACTGTTACCCATAAAAAGTGTGAAATTTTGAGCCATAGATGACTTGTCCATATTCGCTTCCAGAACTGAATGTTGGGGATGAACTACACTGCTACATGAATAAGGTATGATTACTTAACTGAGAAGTCCCTTGGGGTCAAGAGGGCCCATCGTAATTTATCCAGACCCTAGGAGGCATGCATTTTCTACTGGGCGAGATACTGAGCAAGTTGATCGTACCCTTGACGGGGTAGGTCTAGAGGCCAATCCTCTTTGGTTTTCCATTGGCACTAACCATGGTTTTCTAGTTGTTTCTTCCAATAATTCATTATTTTCATAGCTCCATAGGAGTGAAATAGGAGCATGAGATCCGACAGGGATTGTTCCTGAGAGAGGAGAGGGGATTACTGCCAAGAGTCCTTCCAAAAACGGCATGTTTTTCCATCATGCACCTCCCAAAAGAATTTCTTGCATATCAGATCGTTGTTCGTATTAGCAAGGTTCCAAATGGCTGACCCTTGGTTGGGAAGGGGAGTGTGAAGGATTTCCCCCTGCGATATACCATGTCCATACTTGTGGGACCAAATAATCTTTAATATTTCATGTCCTCCTTTCAACCATATCCACCAGAGTTTGGCGCCTAGGGTGGCATTAAGAGTAGCAGGATCCCATGGGCTCAGACCCCCCATCAGCTTGGGAAGACACAGATTGTGCCAAGCCACCAATGGCCACTTCCTATCTTTCAAGGCACCTCCCCAGAATAATCTCTGAAAGAGGTAAGTGAGGTCCGAGTAGATGCAGTTAGGGGTCAGCAGGGATAACAGTTAGTAGAGAGGCATTGCTTGCAAGACAAATTTTAGGAGGGTTTCTCTTCCCGCAAGGTTAAGGACCTGTAAAGTCTAGTTGGAGAGCTTGTGAGATAGTTTGGCATAGAGGTCTTTCTAGGGAGAAATGCGTAGTGGATTGAACAGGAGGGTAAATCCAAGGTATTTTGAGGGGAGAGTGCCAAATATTGAAACCCAGAATTCTAGCCAAACAAGCTTGGAATAGGCGAGGTGTATGAAAAAAATAGATATCAGACTTGAGCTTATTAAGGAGCATACCTCAGGCTTCTTGAAAGTCCTCCAAAATGGAGTTAATCTGGGAGGCTTCTTTCAAAGTGGTTGCTCGAAACATGAGATTATCATCAACGAACTGTTGGTGATTCATGTCGACAGTGGAACCAGATAAATGGAGCCCTGCTAGATGATTTGATTGTTTGGATACTTTGAGCAATATTCCAAACACTTTCGTAGCTATAATGAAAATAAAAGGGGAGAGAGGGTTGTCTAGTCAATTTAGCGTCCTAAATTGCTAACATAAATTATCAACCAGGGCTAGTAAACTGATGAAGTGTGGTTCACTATATGTGCCTAAGTGACCTCTTCCTTACTTTGTTGTATGTGTTTTTCTTATTGTTTTTGGGGGTTTTGTCTTTTTAGTACTTAGTACGCTACTCTATTTTCAAAAGATGAAATCAAATATATGTCAAAAAGAAAAGAAAAGGAAACCTTAGACTCAAAACAGAGTGTAAATTCTATCCCTAATTAGGAAAATGATGAAAAACAGAGCATTCTAATCCATCGATATCCTAGCTTGCAAATGAACATTCATGAAATGAAAAGTAACTCAAAACACTACAACTTAATCTTATTCATTTAGTTAGAGATATCTTGGAAGATCTTGTGAAAAAGATTAATTTTAATGCAATGAGGATCTCCTAAAACATAAAAGGAAATGCTAAAACAAACAGTAACTTAAAACATTATAGTGAAATCTCATTCATTTGATAGAAGTTTATTGGAAGAGCTTGAGAAAAAAATTACTATAATGTAGTAAGGATCTCCTATGAAATGATGAAACAACTTATAACATTACAACTAAATCTCATTCATGAGTTAGAGGTTTATTGGAAGAGCTTGTGAAAGAGATAAATCATAATGTGATAAGGATCTTCAATGAAGCAAAACAATCCATAACTCACAATACTACAACTTAGTCCCATTCGTGAATTAGAGGTTTATTGGAAAAACTTTTGAAAGAGACTAACTACAGTATAATGAGGAATCTGATCTAAAATTGTGTGAACAAAATATTTCTTATACAAAGATTGACAGTAGGGGCTTTTACTGGTTATTTCACCTTTACTAGAAAGGATGAAACTAGAAGCTTCTGGCCCTCTTACTGACTCTGCCTAAAGAAATATAATGTAAACACTAAATAGATCTGACAAATGAGGATCTTCTTTTTAACTAAATAACAAAAAACGAAATGCTAATAACTCAAAATATCACAATTGAATCCCATTCATTTAATAAAGATGTATTGGAAGAGCTTGAGAAAGAGACTAATTGCAATATCATGAGGATCCTTTATCTAAGAAAATGACAAGAAAAATAATGCTAAAAGCTATGATTTCAGAAAGCAATCTAAGTAAGGAAATATGACAAAACAGAATTGAAAACAACTTATTTAGAAAACATGTAAAACCTCCTTCAATAGCAGGGGCCCTCTGCTACCAATTTGGTGTAATCCTTCTTTAGCTCCTTAAAATTGTAATCAAAACACCATCAAGGAACTTCTTTATTGAAAAAATCACAAATCTACATCCCATTCTATCTTAAGCTTTGTTACAAAACACTCTCTATTCCTTTCTCTCCTTCTCCTATTTTTCACTATTTTTTCACTACCCATGATAGGAGAAAGCTTCTCCTATTTATACAAAATATGAGGAGTTATCTCATTAATGGGAGTCCATGAATCTCTCCCTCCATCTCTAGAGTTACAATCAAAATGGGAAATGATAAGACACATGTCTTTCTAGAGTTTCAACACAACTAAGAAATGAGACACATATCCTCTTAGAGTTTCAATACAACAAGGAAATGAGACACATATCCTCTTGATCCCATAATCTTCTCCAACCAAATTCGAATTTGTCCTTAGAGTGCCACATAAGGGTCTTCTAGAAGTCTCCTTTTGATCTACACATGTCAACAATCTCAACCCACTTGTTAGGTATAAGTATATGCACATTATTTTCTAATTTTTAACCACATATTCACTTAAAAAGGCTAAGAATTAATAAAGTTTGGAAAAACATAAATGTGGCCCAATGATAATGAAAGTGGGATGAATGTAGTGACATAGTAGTGAAATGGAGGTGATATAATGGACATAATAGTGAAAGTGTAATGGAAATGAATGACATTTTCAAGACCCAACAAGGGTCTCCCTAACATATACCCATGGAAGACAGAAATTTTCGAATGGCGTATCATTGACGAGGATGGAGAAGAATGGAGTGGAGATCATATATTTAAGAGATTGAATCCATTCGACCACAAAACCAAAGGCCTGCGGGATTTCCAAGAGGTAATCCCAGCTGAGTCGATTGTATGATTTTGAGAGGTCGAGTTTCAACAGAATTATACGGAGCTTGTTGGTGTCAAGATATGAAGAGAATTCAACCCCTTTTCCACATAAATCATCAACCCGAGGGTGTTAGTTATTTCAAGACTAACGGTAAAGTATATGCAGATACAAGCACATGGTCCACTATAGATCACAGGTTTACTCTATAACACAATTATTACTGTAACAACAATGAAATGAACTGTAGAAATAAAAGGCATCCACAACAATGACCAGAATTGTAACAGTAATTAGAGAATCACACCAAACTCAACACTACAACGAAAAGAAAGAAGAACGCAACACCTAATCACAAGATTAGGCCCAACTCTTGGATTCGGGCTGCAGAAACTCAAAGATTACAGGAGAAACAACGAGCTGTTGTATATTCAATTAATGATAAAAATATTAATTACAAAGCCTGTGTATCCAAAAAGGGTCCCCCAATTCACAACCCATAGGCCTCTTTATACAATATTCCTGAAACCCCCAATGCCTCCCAACGACTCCATTGTTAAAAAAATACATATTGTTACAATGACAACCAGATTTCTTAGCAAGAAACCATAAGAAAGCCTAATATAGTGATGATACACCCATGGTTGTCACACTATAGAAGCAAATAAGGAAGACACTAGAAATTAAGGGTTGTGCCTTGACTTGCGGCCGCAACATGCCTGTTGTAGCCAAATCTGAAGAAATATAGGAGCTAATATGTGGAAAGGTAAAACCTCCATGAAAAATACATCATTAATCAAATATCCCATAAAATATAGGAAGAAGGGTTTTACCTCATGCTTTTAAGATAAATAATGGCACAAAGAGATAGAAAGATAGGGTAAAAATGGGAGAGGAAAGTGTAAAAATCCGGTGCCCAACATCTCCCCTCAACTGGTCTATCTACATGTCCTCATGCAGCTCGTCGTCTCCTCAGATCTAGATTGGACTGACTGTGATCGACATGAAGTTGTGTGAGGTCATATTCTACAGCCATTTCTGTTCCTGGTGGCTTATCTCCTTCTGTCAAAACAACGTCTTTCCACCAGTCGAGTTCAACGTTATAAGCAGGAGTATACTGTGCAACTGGGAGCCATAAAAGGGGAAATTGAAATCTTAATCCCATCCATCTAACCCCACAGGTATGAATACATGCCACATAATGCGGCATTCTTTCTAAGGCACGTGCAAAGTTAGGTGCCCCAAATAGTTCTCTTCCCCTCACGGCTGAAGAAGACAACATCCATCTTTTCTGACAACTGTCTAGGGCTTCCTCGTGAAATTTCGTAATCTGGCCGACACACAGGTTAGCACACCACTTCTGAGTTTCTGACATGTGTTATTTATGGCCCTCAATCTATAGAAAGGTATAATGCTTGTTATAAATGTTTGAGGACTGACCATGCTCTCTTCTCACCATTAATGGCTTTCCGGCTTGATTTTCCTCAAATGTATCCCAGGCCTTTCTACATTTAATTTGATTGATGATATAGGAGGTGAAAGCCCTTAAGTGAATGCCCCCCACGAATGGAACGAGATTAAAGGGCTGATCATGCTTTAAATAATACCCATGCATGTAGAAATCGCACATTAAGTGTTGTCCTATAACATCATGAATTTTTAAAATACGGAGAAATTGAACGGGGTCCTCAATTTCGTATCAAATATACTTATATATACTTTCAAGACAAAAGAAAAGAAATTTTTCATGAAGGAATAAGGCATAGCTATGTAAAAGAGGTCTGCAGGCCATTACCTGTTGTGCTAGGGAGAACATCTTCTCCTTATATGTCTTTAGCAACTAAACTTGTTCTTCCAACTCTTCTATCCTCACCTTTTGTTTGGCCTGCTTCAGCCGTGCCTTGTATAACTGATCTATGTACCCTATGATGACTCCAGCAGCCTGTTCTTGAACCCTATATATTTATTTCTTGTGGTCACTCACCGCTGACTACCACTTTTGAATTTCAACGGCCAATACGAATTCTCGACCTTCAAACAACTCTTCGATTGGGCCGGTCTGGGTAGCTGCAGTGGAGACTTCAATCTTCGGCTTTATTGCCCTCCATTTGTAGATTTTTACCTTCCTTTTCAAATGTGAAACTTGCTTCTTCAAATCCCAAACCTCCCTTTTCAGTCTCATGGTTTCACTGAACTGCAACTAATACCTCTTTTTGAGAGGTAACCTTTCTTTCTCACATTGTTCGACCCATTCCTATTTAACGGTGAATTCAAGTTCTGGACCTATGACAGGCTCAGAAGGTGGCAGAATTCTACGGCATCCTCTACAAATTCTTTTTTCATGCCCTCCTGGCCGGGCCCCCTATCCACAGGGCCTTCTTCTTCTACATTTCTTCCGGAAACTCCTGCTGTTTGGTCGGAAATTTTATTGATCCCTCTGTGTTTCGATGTTTCTACAGGAACTCTGTCTTCCTGGTGAACCTCCAATTTTTCTAGTTCAGTAGTGTCCGGGCCAATCTTGGCCATGTCAACAAATTTTAGCACCGGGGGAACAACCACTTCTTCCATTAACCATTTGGGCAAGTGAAATCCCCTCGCCCCTCTGGGCATCAGGGACTAGAACAGAGAACAAGGAATAGACCCATCATCACCATTTTTGGTTTGGACCAGGAATTCATGCATTACTACCTCAACCGGAGTCGATGTTGGTTCTTGTGGAGCAACATTGATTCCATGGCTCAATTCCCTTCTTTCCTCTTGCCCTTTTCTTACCACTTCTTCTTCATCGGTCGATACTGGTTCTTGTGGAATAGTATCGACCACCTGACTGATTCCTTCTTTAGCCTCCTTTTCCTCAGGACTCACCTTTGTTTTCACAGTTGGTACCGATTCTTGAGTTCCAGCATCGATTTCACGGGTTGACTCCTCCTGTTCTAGCCAAATTGGGGGTGGTTCTTATGTAACACCCTCGCCTATATCAACCTCCATATCTGTCTGGGTAAATGATGCTATTTCTTGCGAAACAACATCACTTGCCATTCCTCTATCCACAATTCCAATCCTTTGTTCTTCATTGACGAAGGTTGAAGACTGTATAACAATATCGATTTCCTACACAATGTCCATAATTCCTTCCTCTGTAGGTTCTTCAAGCGAGGCTGGTTCTTGTGTGGTAGCCCTGTCTGTGTCGTTGACTACTTCCTCCATATTCATCTCTTCTTCCTCTGGTTCCTCCTAATCAATTTGCATTTCCATTTCCTCGGGTTCCTCTTGGTTAATTTCTATTTCCATTTCCTCGGGTTCCTCTTGATATATTTCCTCTGAAGGTTCTTCTTCCACCTAACCAGTCGAAGAGGCTGGTTCTTCTTCTCTAGCAGCAATCATAGCTACTACCGCTTCTTCTAAGGATCCACAGAGTTCCACCCAAGAAACCCACAGGTAGCATTGCATGCACGACCAATAGTCACACCAATCCATGGTTAGAAAGTACTGCCATCATCTGGCAAGAGTGTCGAGCAGACTCTACCATATGCTGCAGTTGTTTCAATAGGAAAAATGACATATTTAAGGCATGCACCTGATTCTGTGGAAATCGGAGGTGTGTTATAATTTTAAAGTGATACTTGAATAGAGCTGAAGCCCAACCCTCGCAGGTAATGTATTTTATTACGAAACCTGCAACTTAGTTCCAAGGACATCGCACAACTATACGCTCATATCCTCTTCCCAATTGAACAACACTTTCTCATGCCTGCAGGAACAATTTGGGAAATTTTGGGAGAGAAATTTTTCGAGCAAACCATTGTTGCCCTTGTTGTCTCAGCCCGCTAACCTCTACAATTACTTCCTCTATGATAGGAACTTCCAGACCTCTAACCCGTGAATGATTCTCCTCTAAATTGAGTGTGAATTCCATTGTGATACCTCCTTCAAATGCCTACAATCTATCAAAGTAGATATCCCATGCTGCGTCGACAAAAACTTGCCAAACCTCTAGATTGCGGCGAACTAAAACTGTGTTTTCAGGCTCATGTCGTACAACTAGGCCACCCATACTGTGGAGACTTGTATCAGCACTTCCTATAGCAGTAGACTGTTGGGAAAGGTGGTGGGTACCAAATTTGGAAGAACAACATAGTGAAAATGGAAAGGTGGTAACAATAAATACGGTTGGTAACTCTCAAAAATTGAGAAAAATCATGAAAGAATACAGTAAGTGTGGTAAAATAAAAATAATAATTGTTTGTACAGGGTGGACGAGACATCTTACGAATTCCAATACGATTTAATGATGATACCACATATTGATGGGAATCATATGAGCGAAATGTCACACTTAACTTATGAAGCAATTATTACACCATCCTTGGCATGATGACACCCCCCCCTGCCCCAACTTACATTTTTGTCGTCCGCGACATTTAAATCTTCACATGGGTTATTTAATTAAATCAGTAAAAGTCACATGGAGGCATACCTGACGGCCTACCTAGATGATGTGATGGTTGGTAGGATGATATCGCAGTAATAATGTGGATGGTGTAACAACATCGGTTTAACAACATCAGTGTAGCAGCATCGGTGTAACAGCATCAGTGTAACAACAGCGGAGTAACAACATCGGAGTAACAAAATCAATGTAACAATAGTAGAGTAACAACATCGGAGTAACAACATTGGTGTAATAGAATCAGAGTAATAGCATCCGGTGTAACAGCATCAGAGTAGCAGCAACCGAGTAACAGCAACCGAGTAACAACAACATTGTAACAGCATCGGAGTATAGCGTCTATTGTAATAGCATTAGAGTAGTAGCAACCGAGTAACAACAAAATGAGTAGCAGCGACCGAGTAAGAGAAACATGAGTAGCAGCAACCGAGTAACAACAATAGTGTAACAACATCGGAGTACAACATCTGGTGTAACAGCATCGGAGTAGTAGCAACCGAGTAACAACAACATGAGTAGCAGCAACTGAGTAACAACAACATGAGTAACAGCATCTGGTGTAGCAACATCAAGAAAATTCCTTGATCTCCACTCCTTAGTCATAGCTCTTGCAAAAAGACAAGAAAATAGAACATAATTCTTTATTTATTTATATATATTTTCTTTTATTTTTTCCATTTTTTTCTTTTTCTTTTTTTAAACTAGGGTGCAGAGGAAGGAATCTCTGCACTGATAACCTTCAAACCATATTTCTCAAAGAGTTGTTTAATAAAAGCATCCTTAGAGGCCAGTTTGCGGTATAGTCTCAGGCGATGTCCATTGACTATAAAGGTAGTACGTGTATTGTCAATTGTGACTAGCCTGACTGTTCCATTATCAAATACAACGTCCACCTCATAAGGTCCCATCCAATGAGTGCAAATATTTCCATTGAAATCCTTAAAACGAGAGTCATAAAGTAGTGCCCAATCTCCATTTTGAAACACCTTATTTTTAATAAACTTATCGTGCCATTTCGCTCTCTGCTGCTGGATAGCAGTAGTTCGTTGGATAGCCATTGAGCGTATTCCATCAAGTTCATTAAGCTAAGCCAATCGGTGTTTCTGGGCATCTGATAGATCTAAACCAACTTCCAGAGCTGTTCTGAGTGTGCTTATTTCAAATTCTATTGGAAACAACAGGGATTTCCCATAAACCAACTCGAATGGTGAAAACCCAGTTGTATTCCACCATGTTGTTCTGTACGCCCATAGAGCCTCTGGATGTTTCTGAGCCCAATACCGATGATGGTGTGCCACAGTGTTTGTCAAAATATTTTCTAATGTATTATTTGTGCTTTCCACTTGTTCGTTTGCCTGGGGATGGTATGGAGATGTCACTTTTTGCTTAACCCCATATTTTTGCATGAGCTTTGTTATCTTGTGTGATGTGAATTGTGCTCCTCCATCTGAAACAACCTCCCTTGGAGTACCGTATTGAGAAAAAATTTCTTCAAATAGAAAATCTGAGACTACTTGTTCTATTGCTTTTGCAACAGCTTTGGCTTCCACCCACTTAGTCATGTAATCAGTACAGACCAAGATCTGGACATTCTTCTCGGAGGGTGGGTTAAAGGGTCCAATGAAGTCAATATGCCATTTCTCGAAAGGCTCGAGGACTAGCTGTGCCTGCAAAGGCATTTCATCAGTTCTACCGAGCTGTCCCATACGTTAGAAACTATCACACATCCTGACATAATTCTGAGCATCAAGAAAAATGGAAGGCTAGTAATATCCCATTTGTAGCACCTTGTGGCCTGTCCTTTTGTCCACAAAATGCCCTCCACAAGGGCCCTCATGGGCAGCTTTCAATACTTCATAAATATCATCTTCAGACACACAACACCGGATCTGCTTATCTGATCCTATATGAAAAAGGTACCTTGCAATCCAAGAATATCGGGCACTATGATGAATAATCTTTTGTTGTTCCCTATACAAAAAATGAGGAGGCACTTTTCCTGTAGCAAGATAGTTAGAAATATCTGCATACCACGGAGGTTTAGTAGAAACTGCAAAAAGATGTTCATCGGGAAAAATTTCTTCTATTGGTGTGCACTCATCATTGTTATCTATTCTAGATAGGAAATCGGCTACTACATTATCTTTTCTTGGCTTATCTACTATTGTAATACAAATTATTGAAGCAATAGTAACCATCTCGTAATACGTCCAGGAGTAATAGGTTTTTTCATCAAATACTTGATTATTGCATGATCAGTATGGAAAATATTAGAGTACCTGGTGATGTAGTGCACAAACTTATTGATAGCGTAAATGAAAACTAAGAATTCTTTTTCTGTCACCATATAGTTTAATTCAACAGGAATTAAATTCTTGCTGACGTAATAAATTGCATACGGTGTTTTGTCTACCTGTTGTCATAAAACAACCCCTACTGTTGCCTGAGAAGCATCAGTATGTATGTGAAACGGTAATGCCCAATCAGGTCCTTAGAGGATTGGAGCCATGCACACCAGCCCCTTAATTTTCGTGAAGGTTGTCTCATAATCTTCAGTCCACAAAAATTCAACATCTTTTGTTAGCAATTGAGATAGTGGATGTGCTATTTTAGAAAATTTTTCTATAAAGCACCTATAATAACCAACACAACCAATAAAGCTACATACCTGTGTGGGTGTTTTGCATACCGGGAAATGTAATATTACCTCTAATTTAGCCGGATCAACTTGAATTCCAGTGGCTGAGAGCAAATGTCCCAATACTATTCCTTCTTCCCTCATCATATGACATTTGATTGTACTCAACAATACATGGGTCTGTTTACATCTTTTGAGTACCTTCTTCAAATTCACCAATCCTTCCTCAAATGAGTTCCCATGTGGAGTAAAATCATCCATATAGATTTCGACACTATCATCGACCAAATTAGAAAAAATCCCCAAGATTTCCCTTTGGAAGGTAGCAGGAGCATTACACAGGCCGAATGGAAGGACCTTATATGCAAAGGTTCCCCACAGGCATGTGAAATTTTTCTTGTCCTAGTCTTCTGGGGCTATCTGGATCTGGTTATATCCGCTGAATCCATCTAGGAAGGAAAAAAATTTCTTTCCAGCCAAGGTGTTTAGGACTTGGTCAATGAATGGCAAAGGAAAATGGTCATTTTGTGTTGCCTTATTTAGCTCCGTGTAATCTACACAGATCCACCATTTACCATTCTTTTTGGGAACGATAACTAGAAAAGATACCCATTGGCTATCTGAGATGGGATAAATGAATCCTACATCCAATTTTTTTTGTAATTCTTCTTTAACAATGTTTTTGAGAGCAGGATTCATCCTCTGTTGAGGCTGTCTTATAGGGCGAAAATCTTCCTTAATGTAAATATGATGAGTGCATAGGTTGGTAGGGATACCCCTCATGTTGGTATAATCACAGGCAAGATCTTCCTGATGATTTTGAAGGACCTTCAAAAGCTGTTTCGTTTGAGATTAAGACAGGTTCGGGTTGATATTAAGTGTTTTCCCTAGTTCAATCTCGATTGGAGTACTATCCTGAAATGGGGTTACAAGAATGTCCTCAATATCGTCTTCTAGCTCAATGTTTTCCTGTGTCTCACAGCTCATAGCAGATTCTATAATATGTCAAGTTCGATCGGGAACAGAACTGGAATCATTAATGAAGGCGTTAATGGCATCATCTTTAGTTTTTGTTTTAAATTGAAGGGCCTGGCCAATAGTGAGAACTGGTCTAACATCTTCATTTTCAAGTTAAGGCTCTTCTGCAGGTAAATGTTTCTGATTGGGTAATGATTTTTCATATGGGCTTGGTTCCACAGGAGAATAGAGCTTGAGATTCTTCGTAACTGTCCCATTTGATATGATCATGTGTCCAGACTGGCACCCTATGTATGCATTTGCAGTTGCCAACCAGGGTCTTCCTAGGATCAATGGGTGGCCACCTATGGAAGATCGAGTCTGTAATATAAGGAGGTCAACGGGGTATTGCCATGAGTCTACTAAAATGATGACATCTTCTAATTTCCCTACTAGTTCAATTGTGGATCTGTCTGCAAGTTCCAGGATAGTAGGGGTTGGTTTAATGTTTCCAAGTTCTAATGTGTTCACTGCTTCAATAGTGATAATGTTAATGGCCACCCCCAAATCCACCAGTACATTTTGGATTTCAATCCCATTAATTTGTATTGTTAGAATCGGGTTCCCAGGGTCTCCGTATTTTACAGGCATGACCTTTCCTAACATGATATCAGATAGTCTACCCATTACATGAATAGTTAATGGATCCTTAGGTTTACTCCCTGGTTTCTTTGAGCAGTATTCCTTCAATTTTTTTGCATAAATAGGTACGTCCCTCATAGCTTGTAAAAGGGGTATTTTAACAAAAATATTCTGCAACTCCCCTAGGAAGTCAACTTCCGCTTGAGGGTTTTCTTTCCTCAAGGTCAATCTTTCGGGGTATGGAGGAGATATCAAATGACCTTGATTGGGAAAAAATTAGGGAGGTGTCTGATTTATTACATTTTGATCTAAATTCTCCCTCGCGTTTCTTTGTTCTGGTTCTATATCTTCACCATCAAACTGGTCTGTAATAATGGGTGGAGTAGGCACATTTACTACCCGGTCAGACCGTAGATTTATCTCATTGAGTCCTGCGGTAGAAATGTTGTAGGATGGAAGGTTCAGAGTGTCTATTTGTTGAACCCCTTTATTATTCAGATTTGGGTTGGGTTGGATAGGAAGCTGGGGTCTAATGACTGGGTTTCCTAGGGGCATATTGGAAGGCAACTGAAGTTGTTGTTGAGGCATAGGGTGAGGAAACTGTCCAATGGGAGGGGATCCACGCCATGTCTGATTCCACGTGTTAGCCCCCCTATAAATTTTTGACAAGCAAATAGGGGGCTAAATTGTTCCTGAGTCTTCAAGGAATGCATTTCCTCTGAAAACACAGTCTCCTTAAAGCCTCTTTGTGCCTTTTATCCTTTGATCAAATCCCCTCTGTTGTTTTCCCTTTTAAAGCCTCTCTGTTATGCGAAGAAATGCCCAAAGGCCCCCTTTTCCTTCTTATTTCTCCCCCAATTGGCCCCTTTTCATCCCCCTTGTTTTCCCCTTCTATTTCCCTTCTTACCCTTCAAATCCCCCTAAAAATCCCCTTTAATTTCCCCCCTTAACCTTTGTTGGCCTTCTTTCCCCCTTTTTCCCCTATCGTTTCCCTTTAAAACCTCCAAAATCCATCAAAATGGGCAAAAAACCCATGTCCCGACCTTATTATAAGGCCTAGCTCCTTTCCCTTAACCACTTCCCCACGTGACCCTTCCCCAAGACCAAGCGGTTAAGCCTTGGGGGCCAATCGCAATCGGAAGTCGGGCGGGTGCACAACTCCTTTGTTATATTCAAAAGTCCCGATGCGATTTGTTTAACACATGAGTCCCGTAGGGCGTTCCGCACCGTTGATCTTCCGCGGAGATCTAACGGCTGGGCGCTAATCGCACCCCCGCCCGATCACTGATCGCAAGTCCTTCCTCCCGTCTCCCGATTAAATCACAGCCATCCATCTCCCCGCTGATCCTACGGCTCAGCGCTAATCGCTTCATTCCCTTCGCACCTCCTGTTTCTCCCTCCAATGGATTGTGAGCCGTTGATCTGGACCCGAGATTAACGGCCAGCGCTCAATCGCAAGCCCCTCTCCGATCGCAATCGCAAACCATTTCGTCTGACCCCCGATTGCGATTGAGCGGTTAGATCATAGCCGTCCGTTTCCTCCCAGATCTGACGGTTCTGGTTTATTCCCTCTCCGCCTCCGCCGGGTCCCACCTCCATGGCCTCCGCTCCATTGTTTTTCGTGTTTTCCTTTGTATTTCGACCCAACGCTAGTCTTTGGGTTTTGCACTATGTGTTCATTTCTCCACTCCCCTCCGCTGTTACCACCGTTCCGCCACCGTTCCTCCGGGTTTTCACTGCATTTCTCCACCACTGCTCGGGTCTTAAACAGAGCTATTTCGTTGTGCAGACAACTCATAGAGGTATTCTCAGCACTGCCAGCAGATCAGCAGATGGTTTCAAAGGGGTTAGTGGTTTCTGTTGACATAATTAGTGTTAACCCCGCAATTCAAAGGATCCAAGCACTGTTTGAAGATTAAGAGCGCACCAGCAAAGTCATTACTGCGCTACCTAACAGCAGGACGTTCTCTCCAGACGTACACCTTCCTACAGCAACCTCCATGCCTCCTCGAGCCCTTAAACAGATTAATGCACTGACAGAACTTCTCAAGAGACTATCAAGCAGCATTAAAGAGGAATGGAGAAACCGTGTAGATCTTTCACCAGTTCATCTATTACAGAAGGTTAGCACAGAGCTCCAAGCACCACAAGGACTCCAAAGAAATATCAAAGGTCGATTTCGACCTGACAGAGATCTCCGACCAGTCTTAGAGTACATTCAGCGTTGCAGACAGCCATTAAGCAACATGGGCGTGAACAATTCCACTGATTCTGCCTTAATGAGATCAATTAATTGTCTATCTACTTCTGTTTCTTTCTCCTCTCCTATAAAGATCCTCGAGAACATATTGTAAAGGTTGTTGTTGCCTTGCTGGGCATCTGCTGTTAGAGGGATTCATTCCGACTGTTAGAACAGTCTTGGGAGAGAGTAGCAGAGTAGTTGTATGTAATAGGCTGGGAGGAGAAGTCTGGAATGTAACAGCCATTGAGCCTTATTGTACATGACTGGTTTTGCATCTATTAATCAAAGCACATTTCACAGGATCCTGGTCTATTGCTATTGGTGATGTTTTCTTACTCTGTTTATTACATTTTCACATTGTTTCATGTTCTTCTGGTAGGCATCAGAATAATGGTATAGGATTCACCCTTGTTAGGTGCCCTATGTTGTCTGCTCTCCCTACCTTTATGTTTTCTGCTCTATGTGCTATCTAAGAGCTGGTTTCAGTTGATTTAACCAGCGCAGCGGATGTTATTGCCTGCTGGCTGATGTATGAATTGGTTGAGTTAGTTCTTAGAAGTTCTTGTTGGGTTTAAGCTGGAAGGTTTGGGAACACTGGGGATAAGTGTTAGCCCTGTCCACCAGGATCCTTGCGCGACCAGCTCGCCCTTCTAAGATCCCTTTGTTTATCCTATCTCTGTTTTCCCCTTGGAGTTGCTAAAGCAGATATGGAGCTAAATGACCTCTGGTCTGATCTATAAGTAGCCCCATTGTCTCTTTGAGAGCTGCCTTTGAGTATGTCCAAGCAGGTCTGGAGTTAAATGACCTCTGACCTGATCTATAGACGGAAATATGGTTGCTTTCCTTCTTTCACTTTCCTCCTTAATGTTCCATCCCATCATCTATCTAAAAAGATCCTTTAGTGTAGATGACTTGCCCTTTGAAAGCCTTGGCTAGTGGACGCAAGTAATTTCCTTTCATGACTCCATAGCCCAATGGATGGCACTGTCTCGGCCTATCATCTTTGCTGAAATATCCTACTGCTCTGTTCCTTTTTCTCCCATTTCTTTCCCAGTCCATGATCCCCTAACCAACCCAGCAACCCTTCAACCAAATCATTTTTAAAAACCCCCCCTCTGTGCTTCATAACTAGCCTAATATCTCAATTCGAGCTTCAAAGATACATCATTCTTTGCTCTATTTGGAGAGATCCCTCTCCGGGTCCAGGAGGGCTAGATCCTAGGGCCCCAAAGTGGTTCTGATGTTGTCTCATCTTTTGGTATTGCCAAATCTGCCAAAACATGGGAACCCCAACATAATGGCGACTCCAGTGGGGAATCTGAGCACATTTCATTTTAAACACTCTTTAAACCTCAGAAACTTAGAACTCTGGCTAGGTTGAAGGTAAGTCACACCTTTATTAAATCAACCTCCATTATCAAATATCCACCATACTCTTAGACAGAGCCTGGATAGGGCCAGGTAGCCTCCAGATCTCATCCTCTCTTCAGAGGTGACATATCTGGTAAATGCCCTCCCATTCAATCTCTGGTTGGAGCTTGTTGCTTTAGAGGAGATTCATGAAAGGTGATAGTGCATGAGCACTGTGGTGGACAGTGTACCCTAGAATCATCCTAAACCCTCCACCTAGCGACTCCATTGTTCCTAAACGTTAAAGACTCCACTGGTAATCAGTAGGCCTGCTGATTATCTCGGTTTCACATCAGACTCCACTGGGAGACCAGTCCCAAGCATAATGAAGACTCCACAGGGAGGCCAGTTCCCAAGACAACATTAACCACAGTAGAAATAACGAGTAGGGCTCAGCTGCTTGGTTTATAAACAGCACTCTGGCTCACAGAACCATTCATACTAGAGCTTTCCCTGATCCAAACCGACCTGAAACAGTTGATAATCCTGAGAAAATCCTTAAAAGAACACATGTGAGTAGGAGATCAACTATTTCCAGCAACATTCATAGAGCCAATTCTGCACCAGAAGATCTTGCAGCTCTATTAGACCCTTTCTTCGACCTAGACCTCCAAAACAGATTACCTAGAACTAGGTCATTCAGTGTTTCAGACCAGCCAGACACTAGGGACAACGAAACCCCTCCTTCCACACCACCTGTTCTCCACTTTCTCCAAAACTTGGGGCTTTCTCACCCTAGATCTGCTCAACATGCTTCTGCTGGTCCTACCATCCCTGTCATCCAACTACTAGCTGCTCAAGCCAACCCTATACCTCATCAGAACATCATCATGGCAGCCTGGTATGCACCTCTAGTTTTACCTCAGCCTCTACTGCCCTTACCAAATGATTATCAATCAAAAATCCCACACTTCCCTGCTAAAGAGCCTACAATAGCACAACAACATGTAGATAAAATGGAAGACTCTTTTGACTATATGGAAATTGATGATGAAACAATCAAAATGAGAATTTTCGCGCAGAGCCTGGGGGGGGAGGTTAAAAAGTGGTTTAAAAACCTAACTGCTGGTAGTATCCAAGATCTCCCTGCTTTATACCAGACTTTCATTAAAAAATGGGAAACTAGAGCAAACCCTCGCCAGCTCCTAGCAGAATACATGTCTCTTAAGAGGAACGCAGGAGAGAGTGTTCACGATTACACCACTAGATTCAATAGCATCTACAATGCTCTTCCCCCACACATGAAACCTCCGCAAGGTATGTACATGGCCAAATATCCTGATGGATTTGATGCTGACATGGCCTATGAGCTTAGAGATAAAGAGTACACCACTTTGGAAGACATGCAGAAAGGGGCAGTAAATATAGAGGCAAACTTAATTGAAAAAAGGGCCAAACTGAGAGCTGAGAAGAGAGTAACATACAAGGATGACACTATAGCCTCCACTTCAGATCCTAATATTGACAAATTGTCTAAGAATCTGGATAAGCTATGCCAAGTGGTCGAAAATATGGCTATCACTCAGAACAGGAACCAAAATCAAAACCAAAACCAAAACTTTAGAAGAAACAACAACACCCCCAACAGACAGAAAGAGTCAGATCAGCAAGTCATTCCCCCTTTCCAAAACTTTCTTGATGAGGATGAGGGAATCATAGAAGAGTCTGAAGGGAATGTGATAAACATGTTCGAAGCAGAGGACTCAATCCTGAACTGTGATTCAGAAGAGGACCAACCCTCAACCTCTTATGGGGAGGAGGAATGGTTTGAATCTGAGGATTATAGGTTGGGATTCGAAAATTCCATGTTACAGGTCAGAGAACAATATGAGCTCAGGAGTAAAAAGAACCAAGATACTTCCAAACCTAAAACTCTTGAGGTAACCATCAAAAATAGGCCTGAGAAATCTTCTAAAGTAACTGCTGTGAACAATAAATCAACAGCTGAGAGTTCTGAGAAAAACCAACAGAAAGGCAACCAAAACAATGAAAAACAAAGTCAACCAACCAGTAGCACTAACACCTCAGTTAGTGCTCCTGATAAAACTGTGTCTACACATGTACATACTGAGAAAACACAAACTGATTCAGCTACTAAGGTAGTTGCAAATAAAACAGATTTGAGCATTCCCAAAGGCCAATCCATTTTCAATTTAGAAAGTGAGATTGAAAAAATCAAAATCCCTGTACCTTTATCTGAGCTGGCCTCTTAGGATGTATATAAGGGCCAGATTTTGAAAGCATTAAATCTGAGTATAAATAATGACACTGTAAATTTGAGTGATGATCAACCTGCCCTCCTATTCGGTCCCAAGATTGAGGGGAAATTTCAGGAAGGGGTAGTTCCACCTTTTTATATCAGTCTTAACATTCATGACAAGATCCTTCATAATGCCATGCACGACTCCGGTGCATCACACAATGTAATGCCTAAGATAGTCATGGAGAAGTTAGGCCTCGAAATCACCAGACCCTACAAAGACTTATACTCGTTTGACTCTAGTAGGGTAAAATGCCTAGGCCTCATCAAAGACTTATGTGTGAGCTTAACTCAAATTCCTGTGAAATGTATGGTCATGGATGTAGTGGTGGCAGACATGCCACCCAAGTATGGCATGTTATTATCTAGATCATGGGGAGCCAAGCTGCAAGGCACCATGCAGATGGATGGCTCATATGCCACTATCCCTATATTTGGCCAATCAAGAAGACTATATAGAGAATCCCAAATGAAATTCCTAGTCAGCAGCCCCGAGAAACCTGAAAATTCACCATTATATTCTGTACATACCGACCTTGACTCCTTCATCTTTTGTAATGATGAATCCTTAGAAGAGCCAGAGTCCCAGAATAGGAATACCAATGAGAACACCGAGCCTATGGACCTCCACATAATGGCCACTCTGGAAGAATATGACAAAGAAGACCATGGGCAGCACACTAAAAGGGAAGAGGAAATCAGCAATGAAGCTTGTAGTATCTGTGGTGGACCTCTCACTCCAAGTGAAACAGAAACAGAACAAGAACAGCAAGCTAACCACCTCCCTGACATCCATGGCCTCTACGAACAACAAGATAGTTTGCAACCTAGTACAGACCTCCCAACTCAACCTAATGGCGAATCCAGCTGTAAGGTAGAAAGCGAAGTGGAAGTAAACAAAGATCCCCTGTGGGAAATGAACTTTGATGGGTCCTGCACTAGACAAAGCGCTGGAGCTGGAGTGTGGCTGCGTAACACCGAAAATGATCACGCGGAGAGCCACGCTGTCAATCTGCATTTCAAATGCACGAATAACATTGCAGAATATGAGGCTCTAATCTTGGGTTTAAATCTGTTGAAAAAATTAGGAGCCCGTAGGATAGTCGTGAGAGGAGACTCTGAGTTAGTAATCAAACAGATGAATGGTGAGTATTCGGCAAAACACCCCAGGCTTAAGGCATATAGGAATGATACTCTAGATTTGCTGAAAACGTTCATTGAATATGATTTAGTATCCATTCCTAGGGGTCAAAACGCTATTGCAAATGGACTAGCCTGCCTAGCCAGCTCATATCCTAAGGCCCCAGTTGACCAACAAATCATCATTCAGACTAAATTCAGGCCTGCAGTGCCAGACAATGAAAAATACTGGCAGGTCTTTGAAGGAGACAAGCAGATTGAAGATTTCCTGATGGGCAGAAATGAGTTTGAATTTTCTGATTCAGACTCAAAATCTGATGACAACTGCCCAAGTGAGGATTCCCCAGATGAACTAGAAACACCTCGTAGTATAGAAATAAATTCTTTTTCTGAAGAAACTGGAGATTCAGCCATAAAACGTGAAAACACATATAGAGAAGAAATGGAGGTGCTGCAAGCCAAAGACAAGAACATACCAAGAGGCCTAGCACCCTTAGAGGATCTCTTTGATTTTGATGATGTTGCAAAGAAGCCCACAATAGAACATGCAGAATCAGATGTAGAAGAATGTAACATAGGCACTGAAGACAAACCCAAAATGATAAAACTGGCTAAGTCTATACCTGCAGACATGAAGAAAAGATACATTGACTTGTTTAAGGAATTCATTGATGTGTTTGCATGGAGCTACGAAGACTTAAAGGCCTATAACACCAACATAATGGCGACTCCACTGGGGAAAGATCAGTCAGCTTTGATTTGGTAAACCACTGTGGTGGACAGTAAGTTGTGAATCATCCACCTGGCGACTCCACAATTCTTGAATGATTAAAAGACTCCGCTGGTAATCAGCTGGCCACTGATTATTTGTGGTTTCACATAAGACTCCACTGGGAGACCATGTCGCAGTACAACATCATCCATGCCGAAGATCCAGTCACTTCGCTAATGGAGGACTCTGAACAATGTGCAGAAATAGATCCAAGCCTCATAGCAGAGTTTCGGAGTGGAGTAGCGAGTGTACTGGCAGGAATTGAATGGGAGGACCTTCCAAAGGTTGTCCCTATTGGCTCAGCACTCAATCATCTACCTACGCTTAAGAAGATGTTTCTTGATTTGGTGGTTGACAGATATGAAGCTGAGCTTGAACTTTTAAACTCACAAGAGATATCCTACGAGTTCAGAGACCCGAGGGCATTTTTGGAAAGTCTCCCGCCCCCTAACAATACAGAGATTCCGCTGCTATTCGACGTGCAAGAAGAAGAAGATTCGGTTCTCAGGAGCCGCTTTGAGAACACAGTGGAAAACGAAGAAATTCCACTGCTCTTCGAAATACAAGAAGAAGAAGATCTGGGTTTCATGAGCCACACCGAAGATGCAGTGGAAGATGCAATGATCGAAGTTGCCCAGGACATAGACAACCTACCAATCATGGCAGGCCAAAAAGAAGAAAGCATACATCAAGTGTTCATTGATCCTGTGGCAGAGTACATGGAGGCCCTGATATGCTCGAACGCTCCAGCATTGATCCTCAGCACGGGCGAGATTCATCATGAATGGTCACTACTAATGGTGACCACAGTTTTGAAGAACCACAAGCAGAACACCCTGTGGTTATCTCTGACAGGTAGCCAGTGCTCATATCCTTTTTCACTTCTACTTGACTGGCTGTATTGGCTTTATCATATCACCTAGAACATCAGAGATTTCCAGTTAGAGTAGGGTAGGTAGGAAGCTCAATAAATCTTAGTCTATGATCAAGTAGATTAGGTGTTTCAGTTCCTGTCTTAGAATGTAGGTGAAGAAACCTGCTAGACAGTCTAGTCCTAGCAGGTAGTAGTGTAGGTAGAGAAGCATATGAGGCCAACAGTCTAGTCTGGTCTCATGGAGTAATAAGGGTAGAGGTAGAATAGGTTTATTTCTCCTGTTTGAAAAGATTGATGATGTAAAGGGTCTGCAAGTCCAAATGCACCCAAGAAGAAAAATGTTAGGACTATAGTGTGGGTAGGTAGTTGTTTGGAAGAATTGTACTGCTGATATATTGTCTTCACAGTTTGTGGTAACTGATCAAAGAAAGAAAAGGATGGTTCAAGCAGCAGGCATCTGGCCTACACCAAGAGATCAATTTCTGGTTTCTTGGCTCCTTCAAGAAGAAGCCATCCCCATGTGGAGCCACTGTTAGCCCCCCTATAAATTTTTGACAAGCAAATAGGGGGCTAAATTGTTCCTGAGTATTCAAGGAATGCATTTCTTCTGAAAACACAGTCTCCTTGAAGCCTCTTTGTGCCTTTTATCCTTTGATCAAATCCCCTCTGCTGTTTTCCCTTTTAAAGCCTCTCTGTTATGCGAAGAAATGCCCAAAGGCCCCCTTTTCCTTCTTATTTCTCCCCCAATTGGCCCCTTTTCATCCCCCTTGTTTTCCCCTTCTATTTCCCTTCTTACCCTTCAAATCCCCCTAAAAATCCCCTTTAATTTCCCCCCTTAACCTTTGTTGGCCTTCTTTCCCCCCCTTTTCCCCTATCGTTTCCCTTTAAAACCTCCAAAATCCATCAAAATGGACAAAAAACCCATGTCCCGACCTTATTATAAGGCCTAGCCCCTTTCCCTTAACCACTTCCCCATGTGACCCTTCCCCAAGACCAAGCGCTTAAGCCTTGGGGGCCAATCGCAATCGGAAGTCGGGCGAGTGCACAACTCCTTTGTTATATTCAAAAGTCCCGATGCGATTTGTTTAACACATGAGTCCCGCAGGGCGTTCCGCACCGTTGATCTTCCGCGGAGATCTAACGGCTGGGCGCTAATCGCACCCCCGCCCGATCGCTGATCGCAAGTCCTTCCTCCCGTCTCCCGATTAAATCACAGCCGTCCATCTCCCCGCTGATCCTACGGCTCAGCGCTAATCGCTTCATTCCCTTCGCACCTCCTGTTTCTCCCTCCGATGGATTGTGAGCCGTTGATCTGGACCCGAGATCAACGGCCAGCGCTCAATCGCAAGCCCCTCTCCGATCGCAATCGCAAACCGTTTCGTCTGACCCCCGATTGCGATTGAGCGATTAGATCATAGCCGTCCGTTTCCTCCCAGATCTGACGGTTCTGGTTTATTCCCTCTCCGCCTCCGCCGGGTCCCACCTCCATGGCCTCCGCTCCATTGTTTTTCGTGTTTTCCTTTGTATTTCGACCCAACGCTAGTCTTTGGGTTTTGCACTATGTGTTCATTTCTCCGCTCCCCTCCGCTGTTACCACCGTTCCGCCACCGTTCCTCCGGGTTTTCACTGCATTTCTCCACCACTGCTCGGGTCTTAAACAGAGCTATTTCATTGTGCAGATAGCTCATAGAGGTATTCTCAGCACTGCCAGCAGATCAGCAGATGGTTTCAAAGGGGTTAGTGGTTTCTGTTGACATAATTAGTGTTAACCCCGCAAGTCAAAGGATCCAAGCCTTTGTTTGAAGATTAAGAAGCGCATGACAAAGTCATTCTTTAAGCTACCTAACGAGCGGGAGCGTTCTCTCCGAAATACACCTTCCCTCTTGACAATCTCCATGCCTCCTCGAGCCCTTAAAACGATTAATGCCTTGTGAACTTCTCGAAGCGCCAGCGGCATTAAGAGGAATGGAGCCGTGTGAATCTTTCACCGATTCATCTATTCGAGAAGGTTAGCGCAGAGCTCCAAGCACCACAAGGACTCCAAAGAAATATCAGAGGTCGATTTCGACCTGACAGAGATCTCCGACCAGTCTTAGAGTACATTCAGCGTTGCAGACAGCCATTAAGCAGCATGGGCGTGAACACTTCCGCCGATTCTGCCTTAATGAGATCAATTAATTGTCTATCTACTTCTGTTTCTTTCTCCTCTCCTATAAAGATCCCCGAGAACATATTGTAAAGGTTGTTGTTGCCTTGCTGGGCATCTGCTGTTAGAGGGATTCAGTTTGACTGTTAGAACAGCCTTGGGAGGAAGTTGCAGAGTAGTTTGTATGTAATAGGCTGGGAGGAGAAGTTGGGACTGTATTAGCCATTGAGCCATATTGTACATGACTGGTTTTGCATCTATTAATCAAAGCACATTTCATAGGATCCTGGTCTATTGCTATTGGTGATGTTTTCTTACTCTGTTTATTACATTTTCACATTGTTTCATGTTCTTCTGGTAGGCATCAGAATAATGGTATAGGATTCACCCTTTGTTAGGTGCCCTATGCTGTCTGCTCTCCCTACCTTTATGTTTTCCGCTAGATGTGCTATCTGAGAGTTGTTTTTAGTTGATTTAACCAGCACAGTGGATGTTATTGCCTGCTGGCTGATGTATGAATTGATGGAAGCTGTTCTTAGATGTTCTTGAGGCGTTTAAAGCTGGAAAGTTTGGGAGCACCGGGGATAAGTGTTAGCCCTGTCCACTAGGATCCTTGCACGACCAGCTTACCTTTCTAAGATCCCTTCGTTTATCTTATCTTTGTTTTCCCTTGGAGTTGCTAAAGCAGACCTGGAGTTAAATGACCTCTGGTCTGATCTATAAGCAGCCCCATTGTCTCCTTGAGAGCTGCCTTTGAGTATGTCCAAGCAGGTCTGGAGTTAAATGACCTCTGACCTGATCTATAGACAGAAAGTTGGTTGCCTTTCCTTCTTTCACTCTCCTCCTTAATGTTCCATCCCATCATCTATCTAAAAAGATCCTTTAGTGTAGATGACTTGCCCTTTGAAAGCCTTGGCTAGTGGACGCAAGTAATTTCCTTTCATGACTCCATAGCCCAATGGATGGCACTGTCTCGGCCTATCATCTTTGCTGAAATATCCTGCTGCTCTGTTCCTTTTTCTCCCATTTCTTTCCCAGTCCATGATCCCCTAACCAACCCAGCAACCCTTCAACCAAATCATTTTTAAAAACCCCCCCTCTGTGCTTCATAACTAGCCTAATATCTCAATTTGAGCTTCAAAGATACATCATTCTTTGTTCTATTTGGAGAGATCCCTCTCCGGGTCCAGGAGGGCTAGATCCTAGGGCCCCAAAGTGGTTCTGATGTTGTCTCATCTTTTGGTATTGCCAAATCTGCCAAAACATGGGAACCCCAACACCAGGAAGGATTTGGACAGGCTTGAGGAACCCATTTTTTCCAAGGGGGATACTGGTATTGAGGTCACATGGCTGAAAATGGTTCAAATTGGGGACCCATACTAAAATTATGAAAGTACTGGGATGGGTCCTGAAACATACCTGGATTCACCGTCAGTGGTCGAGGTGGCCATGGCTTATTCTGCCCCATAAAGTATAGCTGGTACACTGTGATTTCCTCGCTTGCTCCTTGGAAAACCGCTTTCAGCCCAGGAAAGGAAGGACATGCACTGGTTGTGTGAGTTCGTTCAAAGATTGCACAGGCTTCCACCATGTTCAGCAGGCATTCATTCAAAGGGTGTTTCTTTCTGCACTGAGGGCAGAATATGGCCATGGTTTTTTCCAACTCCATCTGCTTCTGTTTTTGCCTGTAGAGTGTCCATTTGGGTTGACAGCGTGCTCAGGATATCGGTCCTCAAATTATCTAATAGATTCCCAATCTCTGCTTTTGTGACCCCTCCACCGGAGGTCTTTGATGACCAAATACCCTGTCCACTTATTGCAGCCCCCTACAAACATTTGATATAGTAATCATAGATAGTTTTGAAATTTTCTTTTGAAATATCCCCTTTTCCCACTATATTCAGAAGTTGCAGAGAGTCTTCCCTAAGTGTTCTGAGAATAATGATCTTTAGAATGTCCTTATTCAAGTCACTATGTCTAGACCTCTGCATTATGTATTTAAATCATTCTACACACTCCTCCATATTTTCATCTTCCTTCTGTGCAAATTTAAATATTTCCTCCTTAATGTCACGAGACTTACAGTAATCTTGGTATTTTTCCAAGAAATATTTTTTCATTTCTTCCCACGAAGTAATCATGCTTCCCCCTAAACCCATGAACCATCTCAGGGCTGTCCCTTTTAGGGTATCACGGAATATTTTCAATTTCTGAGCATCACTCATATAGTCATATCCTCGACAAAAAATATCAAATTCAATGAGGAATGTATCAGGGTCTTCAAAAGAGAGCCCATGAAAACTAGGCAAGGTTGTTAAAAGGATGGGTCTTATTGGTGCATCACTTGTAACATTTCCAATGGGAAAATCAATAGAGGAACTTACAGGTGCCATAAATATCCTCCAATACTCACTCGGAATTTTAACTGGTTCAGCAGCCGGTATCTGGAGTGATTCAACCAAAGATGGTCGCACCACGCTTCCACAGTCCCTTGGTGAATTAAAGTCCTTCAAAAGTTCCTTTACCGGATTAGGATCAGTAAACTCAAAAATAGAAATGTTGACAGCGCTGACCTGGTCTCTTGGGGATGAAAACCCTTTTTGAGGTTCTTCTTCCCAGTTAAAGTTGCTCAATTCCTCTGATCCTTTACTTGCCACTTCCTCCACCTATGTTGTAGAAAGAATACCTTCTAGTACGGTGGATGGCACTGGTTGTTCCACAGACTACCCTTCGGACTTCGTCTGAACCCTAACCCTAACAGCAAAACGAGATGATCCCTCAGATCTATATTTTTCAATAATTTCCTGAATATACATCTTCCTTCCCAGATCCTTCCCTTTCTTTGGGGGTCTTCCTCTGCCCCTCTTATTTGGATCTTTGTTCATACAATTTGTGGAGAGGGTTCATCAAAGAAAATCAATCAATCGCTCAGGACCCGAAGTAGGATAGATAACTTCCTCCCCAGGATGAGAGAAGAAAATAAATTCACAAAAAACAAAACAACATGAAAAGAAAAAAAATCGAAGTTCAGGACTTGGAGCAGAGTAATAACATACCCTCCCCAGGACGAAAAATTGGCCCCTAAAAGAAAACAACAGGAAATAAAAACAGGAAAGAAAACTGGACTATGCCCAAGACTAAGGGCAAGGTTTTACAAAACACCTTCCCCAAGACGAGGGTCTAATTCTATAGAAATCAAATTATAAAAGAAACAGGAAAGCAATAAAGAAAAAAGAAAACACAAGGCACTTACGCTCAGGACTTGAAGCTGGGCAATATATTCCCACCTTAAGACGAGAGATCGATTCTAAGATCTGTTGCAGATCCTGTTCTTGCACCTATTATCCTTCCTCGGCAACGATGCCAAAATGTTGGTGTCGGGATATGAAAAAAATTCAACCACTTTTCCACATAAATCATCAACCCAAGGGCGTTAGTTATTTCAAGACTAATGAAAAAGTATATGCAGATACAAGCACATGGTCCGCTGTAGATCACAGGTTTAGTCTATAACACAATTATTACTGTAACAACAATGAAACGAACTGCAGAAATAAAAGGCATCCACAGCAATGAACACAACTGTAACAACAATTAAAGAATCATACCAAACTCAACACTGCAATGAAAAGAAAGAAGAACATAGCACCTGATCATAAGAGTGGGCCCAACTCTTGGATCAGGGCTGTGGAAACTCAAAGATTACAGGAGAAACAACGAGTTGTTGTATATTCAATTAATGATAAAAAGATTAATTACAAAGTCTGTGTATCCAAAAAGGGTCCCCCGATTCACAGCCTGTAGGCCTCTCTATACAATAGTCCTGAAACCCCCAATTCCACCCAACGACTCCATTATTACAAAAATACATGTTGTTACAATGGCAACCAGATTTCCCAGCAAGAAATCGTAAGAAATCCTAATATAGTGCTGATACACCCATGGTTGTCACGCTGTAGCAGAAAATAAGGAAGACGCTGGAAATGATGGGTTGTGCCTTGTCTTACAGCCACAATGCACCTGTTGTAGTCAAATCTGAAGAAATATAGGATTTAATATGTGGAGAGGTAAAACCTCCATGAAAAATGCATCATTAATCAAATATCCCATAAAATATAGGAAGAAGGGTTTTACCTCATGCTTTTAAGGTAAATAATGGCACAAAGAGATATAAAGATAGGGTAAAAATGGGAGAGGAAAGTATACAAATCCGGTGCCCAACAAAGCTTATGAGATTTAATGGAGTGAATGGTTTCTTGCATGGAGAAAATGTTACTAAATATTTTCCGTCCCTCGACAAACCACGATTTCGCATGACTGATGATGCAGTGAAGAAGCAGTTTGAGCCTGCGGACAATGATGGTGGAGAGAATCTTATAGATGACATTGTATACGGCTATAGGCCTAAAGACCCCCGGTATTGATATCTCCTTAGCCTTGGGGATAAAAGTGATGAATGTGGAGTTGAGGCCTTACCATACATGTCTGAGCTGCCTTGATTCCTCTACCAAATCCTAGATGTCTTGGCTAAGGAAAGACCAACCAACCTTGAATAATTCAGTAGTAAAGCCATCAGGAACAGGGTCATTGCTGAGAGGCAGGGTCTTTACCACTTCCTCCACTTCCAAGAGAGTGATGGGACGTAAGAGGGCTTAATTTTGTTTTGGAGAGATCAATGAAGGGATTTGTTAGGACACTTTGTACAGAGCCTCTGATCGGTGATAGCCTTCATCCTGCAGAAGGGAGGAGAAAAAAGGATTGCAATTCAGCTGCTACGTCTGCATGGAGGCCAAGCTGTGAACTGTCAGTCACCTGCAAGTGAGTCATTCTGTTACTTTTCCGGTGTTGTATCATGGTGTTTGGTCAATTTAATTGTCTTAAATTGCTTTAATAAATTATCGATCGAAGTTGGTAAACTTGTGAAGTGCAAGTGCACAATATATGCTGGAAGCCTCTTTTATTCATTTAGTTTATTGGTGTGATGATTGGATTTGTAGAGATTACTTCTAAGAATCTTTTTATTCTTATGTTCCTAATGAAATTGATAAATTTAAATTACAACTAAATTCTAAAAATCAACATGCTTTCTACTCTGTAAAAATTGAAACAAAATTTCTCTATCTTATGAAGAAATCTTAACTAATTTATTTGTTAGTCTCTAAAAATTCTTATTCTCTAACATTCTTGTGCATGGAGATGAAATCAAATTCTAAAAAAGGGATTTTAAACATTTTTATGTTTTTGAAATGAAATGTTATGGCAATGAAACTTGTAAAGAAATCACTATAGCTCTTGAAAAGAAATCACTCATGAACGGAAAAGAATGCACTCATATGCTGAAAGGAAATCACTCAATCACTACTATTTCAAAAAGAAATCACTCATGCTCTTGAAATAAACCAATCATGAACTTGTAAAACTACTCTAAAATGAATCACTCCTCTAGAAGTAAAACTATGAATCTTCTGCAATTTGACAATTCGAAAGGAAATATTTATGAATCTACATCAAATGATAAAAGAAGACTTATGAAAGCATCTACATCAAATAGCAAAATGGAATTTTGGAAACCACTACAGCAAATGACAAATTGGAATTCTGAAAACAACTATGGAAAATGATAAAATGAAAACATGAAAACTATATTAAAAATATAAAATTAAAAACCTTCATTGTTTGCAGGGGCCCTCCACAAATAGGTGGTCTCAAAGCTTCACACAAACAGTTAGTTACGCATCAAATCTTCAAGGCACTTCCTCATTAAAAAATATTGAAAAACAGAGTTTTAAAACTTCACAATATGCTTCAGAAAATTAACCTCCCTTCGTTGTTTCGATGGAGTGTTTATGTAGGGGTTGCAATATAACTTCATGGAGATTAATATGGCTAAAGATTATAATAGAATGGAAACCTATTTGCCACGAATTTGATGGAGCACAATCCATTCCAACCTCTATGTTCTTGCTTGGGCGTTTATTGACACATGGCCACAACGTTTTCTCACACAACTAAAAAATATGGCCCCAAAGAACCTGAAATATCTCCCAAATAGTAACGAATTTTAGAAAAATGTTCATTAAGAACTTAATTGGGCCCGTTCTGAACAAAACCCGTGTTTTGTTTTTGAAACATTCACTTTATTTTTCTTAGAAATTGCGTTTGAAGTTAACTGGTCAAAACTGCTGTGATTTTCCCTTGATCTTTTCCTGGAGGTCCACAGGTGTGAGCTGGGTGGATTTTGACCAACAACAATCCATATTGAAGTTTCTAGAAACAATGTCCACGTGTTGGATTTCATTCTACAGTGGTGCTACTACCTCAACCATGGAGACAACTGCGAAAACTATAGAAACTTGAACTGTCAAACTATCATTAGTAAAACCATGCATAATTCTCTTTAATTCATTAAAAATAATATAAATAATAATAATAAACCATGTAAACATGTATGCGGGAATTTGGTGCATTTATGAAGAAATATTGTTAAAAATCATGAAAATGGTTGAATGGAATGATGCGAAAATATATGGTTTCATCAACAAAATTATGAAAAAAATGGAGTCTCAACATTCCCCCACACCAGAGATTTTGCATGTCCTCATGCAAACAAAGCATTGAAAATATTCATAATCCAACTAGTTCCTTGTGTTCCTTTATTCTGTCAATTCGACTAAATCCTTCACCAAAGCTCCAAGAGAGAAACTTTGACCCTTTATCTCAATAACATGCACTTTTCCCCAACCCTTCATTATTTATTATATGCAACTTTTGTGGAAAGAAATGATGCCCACATAGTAGCATATCCAAGTACTTGTCGCTATTTTAATTGTGCTCAAAATGTTCAAGCCTTGGTAGAATACCATATTGTGAAGAACACATCAAGACTTTTACTCCATATATAGAATGTGATTTCCATCCTTGTGAACTTCATCACAATAGTTTGGCTGGAAATGATCATAGATTGCAGCCCATAATGATTGTCTTCTTATCTTCCATGCATAGAAACCAATCATATTTCAACAATGTTATCAAATAGTTTCTTCAAGAACTCACAAACTAATGAATGAATAAGAATTCCCAATGTGAATCTTTTGGAAATATGAGTTGCACATAACACAAAATAAGAGTTGTTGTTGAGAGTTATACAAATCATCACAGCCTAAAATGTGCTTCCAAGTGATTTCAAGAGTGTGTGAACAAAACTTTGTTGCAATCTTCTTCTTGTGGCTTTGTACTCATCATTTCTTGGCTTCCATTAAAAATCTAAAGATGAGCAATATGACACATAATTTAATTTCTCAATGTACCTTTTGATCATGTGTTAAAAACATGTACCATGAAGGCAAGTTTGTAAAATAATTCTTTTTCTCAAGAACATCATGTTGATTGACCATTAAGGAAAGCATGGATTAACATGAAGAGAAAGTTTAAACACGAGAGTGGTGAAAGCATAGAAGAACATCATTATGACCATGGAAAACAATGAGATGATTGCACGGGTGGAAATAATTTGTTATTAAAGAATCAATCATAACTTCTGGGATTGGTTGTTAAAAGGCATGACAAACAATAATGGGGGAAAATTTGGAACTACATGTTTACAATAGCTTTTCATCAAAATTTATAGAATTTTTAACAAATTAAAAAGTTTAAGGCTAGTTTTACCTCAAGTTGACCTTTTGGAATTGGAGAAGAGAACATATATGATGGGTGATTTGGTGTTGATTTGGCTCAGATACTCTACTCCATGATGGGTTGACCTCCACTTTGACCTTGCTCCACAAAATGTATCTTTTTCATGCAACATATTTGTTTTCTCCAATTTCTCTCAAATGGTGAATCATATTCTCCTAAAATTTTATGAGGTTGTTACTATTAATATTGGGCATCTTTCCACAAAATATCCCAGCCAATGGGTGCACAGATCTCAAGAAAAATGAGAAATGGTTGTAGGTGAAAGTGGCCAATTTCTTGAAAAATACACACTGGAATTTTCTGAATTTTTTTTAGTTCATTTAACCTACCTCAATGCATTTACCATAAAATTTTTAGGCCCAACGGATGCATGGTTTGCAAGTTATGATCAAATCAATTTCTTCCATGTTTCACCCTTCACGCTGCCCAATGTTGTAACAAAAAAAATGTCATGAACTCATTTTAAGGCCAAATTGAGTGATTCAAAAATGAAACCGTGTATTCTTACCTTTTCTACCACCAAATGCCTTCATAATCCTATTTTGATGAAGAAAAGGCATTGTTGTGAAAAAATACTGAAATCTGCCCTAATCTATCCAAAATGATGAAAAATCAAAATCCACCTTAAAACCCCACTTGAAATGCCCTTCAAAATTTCTATTTTTTGAATTCTTTCCACGTGTTACTCAATTTAGCATGTTATGAGAAAAACTAGAAGCTCAGAATTTTTTGTTTATTCTCCAATATATTGCAATATTTGTGCCAAAACTGCCTCTGGAAAAAAACTGCTACAGCAATAGCTGCAGAAACTGCAACTTTCCGCAGTTGTTGAAAAAAAATGTCAATTTTTGCCAAAAAAAATTTCTCCGGTTTTGAACTGCTGATTTGAATTTTGCACTGCATGTTGAAGTAGAAACCATGAAACATACTGCATATTGATTGAAATAGGCCCAAATTTATTGGTTTTCCTGAAAATAAAAATGAAATAAAAAGTTTTGTAATGGTGCCATCATGCTGCTATTGAATGAAAAAAGGATGAACATGCTGCTACAAGAAACCAATAAAATATACTGCTGCAAGTTGTTGTTGATTCCATAAAACCATTATTCTTCATCATAGCCAAAATTCATGGTATAATTCTTACCATGCGAATGAATGTGTTAAATTTGAGCATGGGAAGAAATCACTGGATTACGGATCAATGATGAAAATCACTAACCAATGTGAGACAACTCACTGATAATGTAAATGAGTGTCAAGGTATCTGAGTGCATGTTGACAAGGACGAAGGAATGTGTTGAACTCAAGTAACCTGCAAGATCTGAAAATAAAGAGACATTGTTGTATTCCCATTGTTGTCAACGAGGAGGCTTGCCATTGATGTATGCATGTTCCAAGGCACTCCAAACAATCTCTAATATTGATCCCAAATAAGGTGTTGAGGTTGATGGGGCAAGATCTGTTGGAAGGTTGACCTTAAGGAATTCCACATCATCAAAATCGAGCATAGGACCAAAAATAATTTGAAGAACCATACCAAATGATTGAAACCATCATGAAATTGCATAACTTATTGTGAAATTTGCTCGCTAGTTTCCTAGTTTTCAAGAAAAGCTCATGTCCAATTGCGCCAACAAGCTAGTTTTCACAATAGAACTTATTTTTCTATTTACATTTTTTCTTCCTTTTCATATGTCCTTCTCTACTTTAAAAGGTAATCTTATTCAAGTATATGAATAATTCCAATGGAACCATGTCTGTAACATGATGATAGATAAAATCATATGCATGTTTTAAATATACTCTTTGATATGTACCAATATATGAGAGACCAATTGCCTTGATTGAGATGATGTCAAAAGATATTGAAGAATTGAGCATTGGGATTCGATGAATCCCCTGAAAAAAGATAAATTGTAATCTTGTATTCCTTGGCTTCTTTCTATCATGTCATGCAAGTATTCAGAGATGTGATCTTCATTCATAGAATTTGGTGATAGGCAGTCGTGAAACTTTTCAAACTTTGGTTCCAACAAATTCTCTTTATCGAAAGGAATCCATGATTCTTGGAACTTATCCGAGTCTTCTTCTTCTGGATGTTGTTCTTCAATGATAGATGGTGAATCATTTTGCAATACCTCAAAATTGTAAGTTGATTGAGGTATTTTATTGTTGGGGATATGAAATGGTTGTGCAGGTACTGGAGTGGGAATGGATCTTTGGGGTGCTTATGTAGATGGTAATGGGAAAGGTTGAATTGAGGTCAAATGAGGGTGATATTGATGTTGTGGTGGAGGTGAATGGTATGGATAACATTGATGATGGTATTGAGGATAGAGAGGGAAAGATTGAGGATATGGTGGATTTCCTTTGTAGGGCCTTTGCCAACTTTGTTGCCAAGATTGGTTTTGAGGTTGGGATTGAGATGGCCAAGGTTTTGAAGGTTGATTTTGAGGTTGGGATTGATATGTTCAAGGTTTCTGAGGCAAGGGTGTTTTCCAATTACTTTGATATTTTTGTGCATAAACCTAAAATTGAGAATTGAGATCTTGCATCATATAAGGTTGATGAGGCTGCCATGGTCTTCTTGGAGCTACATAACAAGATTGTTCCAGTGTTTGATTTTCTTCCTGGTAAATTGCCTTTAACCATGGTAATAATGGGCTATCTTTATTAGTATGTGATCCTATAGAGATGTCACAAATTTTAATGTTATCAAGTGGAAATTCATGAAAAGCATGTTTCTTTCTACATTTAGGGCAAAATACAAATGAAGTAGCATTCTCAACTTTTTGTTTGTTTTGCATTCTTAGCATGTCAATTTGTTCATTTAAATTACCAAGAATGTTTAGAAAATTGTTAAGTTTCGTTTGAATTACCAATCCTCATGTTGACTTACTTTCTCTTGCCATAAATGGATCTTGAGGGGATCTTACATAATTTTATTTTCCTCTTGATATGTTCTTGCTCAGTACACAAATCTTTTGAAATGACAATTGATAGACATCTCCTTTTCCCACCATATTAAGAAGATCAGTCCATTCATCATTTATAGCATTTAGTAGGAGAGTTTTTAATGCGTCTGATTCTAAATTATGCAATTTAGATCTTTTGATATTATAAGTAAATTTGTCCACTAAATCTTCTAGGCTTTCCTCCTATTTTTATTTCATCTCAATGACTCCATTTCTAAGTTCATGGTGTATGCAATAATCATTATATTTTTCCAAAAATACCCTTTTCATATCATCCCATGTCGTTATAGAATTTTTTCATAAAGTCATGAACCATATAAGAGCTCTATCCTTCAATGTTGCCGGAAAAAAAATTCAATTTTTGAATGTGAAATGAGTAGCCATAAGATCTAAAAATTATTTCAAATTCAAAAAGAAAGGTTTCTGGGTCTTGTGATCTCATACCTTTGAAGTTAGGAAGTACGGATGGAGGGATGTTATTCATTTGAATGTTGATATCAATTCCTTGAATGGGAAATCCAAAAGGATCTTGCTCATTGTCATCATCACCATCCATTTCTTCAACCTCATTTGTCACCTCTTCTTCTGTCTGAAAAAATAAGAATTCATGATGTGGATGTGTGACTCTCACTGAACCATGTGATATAGTGGGGGTGGTAGGTGATTGACATTTTTTTTTTAAAGAAATGAAAAGGCTCCTATTTACACTTCCCCAGAAATGGTGCCAAAATGTTTGGTCAATTTAATTGTGTTAAATTGATTACATAAATTATCAACTGGAGTTGGTAAATTTGTGAAGTGCAAGTGCACAATATATTCTAGAAGCCTTTTTTATTCATTTATTTTATTGGTGTGATGAATGGATTTGTGGATATTACTTCTAAGGATATTTTTATTCTTATGTTCCTAATGAAATTGATAAATTCAAATTACAAATAAGTTCTAAAAATCAACATGCTTTCTACTCTGTAAAAACTGAAACAAACTTTCTCTATCTTATGAATAAATCTTAACTAATTTATTTTTTAGCATCTAAAAATTCTTATTTTCTAACATTCTTGTGCATGAAGATAAAATCGAATTCTAGAAAAGGGAATTTATACATTTTTATGTTTTTGAAATGAAATGTTATGGAAATGAAAATTGTAAAGAAATCACTATAGCTCTTCAAAAGAAATCACTGCTGAACGGAAAAGAACGCACTCATATATTGAAAGGAAATAACTCAATCACTACTATTTCGAAACGAAATCACCCATGCTATTGAAATAAACCACTCATGACCTTGTAAAACTACTCTAAAATAAATCATTTATGCTCTCAAAGTAAAACTATGAATCTTCTGCAATTTGACAATTCGAAAGGAAATATTGATGAATCTACATAGAATGATAAAAGAAGACTTATGAAAGCATCCACATCAAATAGGAAAATGGAATTTTGGATGCAACTACAGCAAATGAAAAATTGGAATTCTAAAAAAAACTACGGAAAATGATAAAATGAAAACATGAAAACTACATTAAAAACATAAAATGCAAAACCTTCATTGTTTGCAAGGGCCCTCCAAAAATATGTGGTCTCAAAGCTTCACATGAAAACTCATCTACACATCAAATCTTCAAGGAAATTCTTCATTAAAAAGGAATGAAAAACAAAGTTTTAAAACTTCACAATATGCTTAAGAAAATTAACCTCCCCTCTTTGTTTCAATGGAGTGTTTATATAGGGATTGAAATGTAACTTCATGGAGATTCACATGGCTAAAGATCAGAATTGAATGGAGACCTATTTTCCATGAATTTGATGAAGCACAGTCCATTCGAACCTCTTTTTTCTTGATTTGGCATTTATTGACATGTGGGCACAATGTTTTCTCACGCAACTACAAAATAAGGCTCCAAAGAACCTGAAATATCTCCCAAATGGTATCGAACTTGGGAAAATGGCTTACAGAGAACTTAATTGGTCCCCTGATGAACAAAACCCATGTTGTTTTTTGTGAGATTCACTTTATTTTGCTCAGAAAATGTGTTTGAAGTTGACTGATCAAAACTGTTGCGATTTTCCCTTTATCTTTTCCTGGAGGTCCACAAGTGTGAGATAGGTGGAATTTGACCAATCAGTATCCATACTGAAGCTTCTAGAAATATTTTCCATGTGTTAAATTTCATTCTAGAGTGGTGCTATTGCCTCAACCATGGAGACAGTTGCGGAAACTATAGAAACTTGAACTGTCAAACTATCATTAGGAAAACCATGCATAATTCTCTTTAATTAATTAAAATTAATAGAAATAATAATAGAAAACCATGTAAACATGTATATGGGAATTTGGTGCATTTATGAAGATATGTGGTTAAAAATGATGACAATGGATGAATGGAATGATGCGAAAATGGATGGTTTCATCAACAACATTATGACAAATTGGAGGCTCAACACATGGATTGGTGGAAGAATTTTTTATTCTTTTCCCCCTCTCTCAACCACTGAATCTTTGACTTCTATCGCCATAATATTTCCTCTTGTTTCTTTCGTTCTTCAAGATCCTTTGTCAAGAGATATTATTTTTCTACCAGCTCTTTTGTGCGGCCATCTTGGATGATTCGCTTCTCGACTTCCTCTAGGCTGGCTTCTGGCTTTCTCTTCTCCTCGAATATATTGCTAAAAGTTTCATGGTTCCAAGATTTAATATTTCCTTTGAGTCCTTACAGCTTATTTTGAAAGGATTTCGTTTTTTTATGAGGCAGGTAGCCCAAGGCTTTCCACCGTGATGCTAATTGGTCTAAGAATTGGTGTCGTAACAAAAAATATCTCAAATCAAAATGGGTGCCTCTGGGGGGGGGGTAGATAAGATCATATCCACACTAATGGGATTATCATCTAAGCTAGTGGATGGAAGGATCTCGGATGATAGTCGAGGGTCAGCCATGATAAGATGCTCAAAGAATAGGAACCGGTTGAGTCTGCATGCAATCTGATTCACTCCCCCTCTGCGATTGTTCAAGGTGTGCAGACCTTGGCAGGGGATGACATCAACTAAGTGTATAGCTTCAATAGTGTCATTGAAGGCATGTGAAGATGGATCTAAGCGGTGGACTCCCCCATGCTTTTCCTCCAGTTTGTCGATCATGTTTTAATCTCCTCCTAGGACCCATTCTTCCTTTGCCCATGATCTCTTGAGGCTTTGTAGATGCGCGAGGAATAGGGTTTTCTCTTGAGGCATGGGCGGATCATAGACCATGGTTAGACTCCTCCACTGTTGTTCTCCTATCATACGGATTGAGGTCAACAACGTGAATTTGGTGTTGTTCCAGTCTTCTGGGATAACTCTCCTTCAATCCCATAGAATTTTTATGCCCCCTGTAGATCTGGTGGCTTCGATCATCATTGCTTGGTTGTTCCTCCAACATCGTTGGTTGTTTTCCTTAAATTTTTCATCACGCACCTTGATTTCTTGAAGAATAACAATCTCAGGTCTATATTTTCTTACTTTTTATTTAAGGTAGCAGATCTTCCCCTCGCTATTGAAGCTCCTGATATTCCATGACATGATCTTCATGAGGAGGGAGCGATGGATTTTAGAAAATAATCCATCAATTGACCCTTCTTCCATGAGTTTACCAAAAGTTCACCAGCTTCTCGAATAAGTTCTTTAGTATATTTTCATCCCTTCTTACTCTTCTCATATCCCTCGGGGTCTAGGATTATTATGTTGAGAGGGTTTCTCTCTTTGTCCGTGCTTTGGAGATCTGTGTATGCTCATCTAGAACGAGCAGACCATTGGTTGAAAAGAGTGCCAAAGTGGTTCAGTTGATTACTTGGGATATCTTTGATGCCCAATTTTCTCGAGCTCTTGAAGATTTCTAACATCTTTTTCTCCTTAGCTCCTATCCTGTTGTGTCGCTCCTCAATTTCTAAGATCTCAATCGTTTGTCTCAGGATCTCTTGTACTTGTTGATCTAATTCATTGTGCTCAAGGAGCTTCCACTTGGTATTTAGCTTATCTCCTAGGGTGGAGAGTAACTTATACATGTCCATAGATTGGGGAAATTATTTGGATGATGAGGGAAGGGGTTGGGAGGGGGAGGGTTGGGATGGAACAAGGGCTAGGGATTAATTGGCCAAGGTCATGAAAGGGTTATTGGACTCTGAGGGCATCGAATGAGAGGAGGAGGATGGGGCCTACAGATGCGGGGGATGTGCATGCAAGAGGAGGCCCAAGCGATCAGGGGGATTGGGTTGCAGGGGCTGATTGGGCCGGGGTCGATGCCCGTGGATAGGTTGGAAACTATCACCCTCCCTAGCAATCACAGTTGCTCGACCCTCTTCTACTACAGTTGAAGGGAAATATTTGAAGAGATGTCCATACTTATGACAACAGTGGCATTTGAAAGGGACATGCTCATAATCAAGAGGTTGGGTCCAAGTAGAGTCATGGTAGATTAGATCTATAGATTCAAGAAGCGATTGGGATATGTTCATATGGACACAGATCTTGGCATAAGTTGAATTTTGTCAGCGTTTGGTGATCTCAGAAGTTTTAACAAAAGTTCCTATGGAGTTCCCGATTCCTTCGAGGATGAATGGCTCCCATAATCATCTTGAAGGGAATAGAGCGGAATCGACACAAGAGTCACGGTAAATTATTCTTTGTTTGGGTTGTAGCATTCTTCCCAGTATTAGAGAAAGAGGTGTGTGCTTCCCATAAAGTATGTTCAGTTTTCAAAGATCCACTTTTGGTCTTCCAGATCTTCAAATATCATAGTGGAGAAGCATTTGGCCCTGATTCGAAGCTCAAAATTTCCCCTTGGGGTCCACTTATTCTATATCCAAACCAAAATGTCTTGCTCTCTGGGTGAGATCCCTAAGAATTTGTAGATCATTGCATGATCTTTCATATACTGATGTGCTTTTTCAAGTCGATTGTTTGGAATAACAAATTTTGGGTTAATCGATACCTTGGGGAGGCATCGACTTGACCCTTCCTTCACTCTCCACTGTGCCCCCATTACTGGGGTTTTTGTGGATGAGTTAGTGCCATTCGACCCTTTGGCAGGTCTTAGGTGAACAAAAGGAGTTTGGTTCATCGCGTCACGGTAGGATTGTGACCCCTCATGCCACGGTGAGGGGCTTAACATCAGCTCGACCACCCAGGCCTTGGAAAGGTTTAGAACCCCACAGGGTCAACGCATAAGAGATCCAAAATTGCAGACCGTCGGCACAGAAGGCGAGGGTTGTTCGAGTGAAACCCTAGCAGAGCCAATTTGCATCAAAACCAGACAAGTTGTTATGTGGTATAGTTCTACTTTTGTTTAAAAATAAAATGTCTAATATTTTTTTTATTTACCACGAGGGTATCCCTTTCCATTTTTCTTGTAACTTATTTAGCTACCATTTTGATGCTCTTTATGCAAACCATATGTTTCACTTCTATTTGCAATATAGGAGGTAGCCTTAAAATCTCATGGAGATGTAGAGAAAGGTCAAGATTTTATTAATTAAAGGAAATGGAAATATTTAAGAAAAAATTATAAGAAAATGTATATAAAGTTTCTCATCATAATTATGGTAAAGGTTGTAAATTTACAATAATAATATTGGTTATTGAAAAAAAACCCAAATGTATAAGGAAATTTATATTTTATGAAAAATATAATTAATTTAAGAATATAATTACTTGTAGGTTTGTTATCGAAAAAGTCACAAATGTATAAAGAAAGTTATATTTTATAAAAAAACATAATTAACTAAAGAATCTAATTAATTTAATAGGAAAGTTTATATTGAGAAAAGAGTGTTAAATTTCAATTTTTTATTATTATAAATATCACATATATGCTCAAATTTTAATAAGAAATAATATCCTTTATCATTGTGGCAGTAACTTAATTTAACACTCTAGATTTGTCTATGAGCATTCATAAGCTATAATACAATAATATAGACTTGTGACCGTCTTAGTCTACTATAATTTCAGATAATTTTGATATATATATATATATATATATATATATATATATATATATATATATATATATATATAAGAGATGAAATTATATATAATTTTTTTGTAGATGTGTCTATGAACATTCATAAGCTATAATACAATTATATAGACTTGTGACCATCCTAGTCTACTATAATTTTGGAAAATATACCATAATTTCAGATAATTTTGATGAAAAAGGTGTGTATATATATATATATATATATATATAAACAACGTAAATTTTGAAACGGGAACTATAAACTTGGGAAATCTAGCCAAAAAAACCCCAAAAAACATGAAAAACGACCCAAAAATGAAAAGGGTGTATTCCAGAAAGTAGTTTTTTTTTTTTTTTTTTCAATGTAAATTTGCAACATTTGTAAAATATGGCAGTAAAACCAATTTTCATGTGCCAAAAAAATGGAAAAAAAACACAATGGTTGGTGCTAGAATGGTGCTAGAATACCAATTTTATTTTCTGGATACAATTTCAACCTATTTTTAGTGATGGTGTTAAATATAAAATAATGACATTTTAAACACATTAAAATTCTAATCATTTTTATACATTTCATTTAACATATAATATCATGACACTAACAATCACTAAAATTCTATTTGTTTTCAACCATAATGTTAAAGATAAAATATATTTCACCAATTTTCACCCATAGAATTAAAAAATATTAAATTTTCAAAACATTTCAACCATGATATTATGAACAAATTATATGACTAAAATAGCCCAATGAAACATAAATTATTTCTCCAAGTTATTGTTGCATTGTCAATATTTTAGAAAAATGAATTCATCATAATTAAAACATATAATCCAAAAAACATAAAAATGACTCATAACTTGAAATATCATTTTCATTGCTCAATGCAAACATCATTTATATCGATTTTCTTACAAAATTATTCAAAATCACTGATATTTTCTTGCACACCATTAGAATTCACATCTTCAGATGAATGAATCGATGCAGATGAAGATGTTCCATATTCTTCTCTTTCATCAACTAGTGCCCCATCTGAGTCAACATGCATGCCCACCACTTGAGGTTTCAAAATTCTTGTAGATATATGACTGGGTTCAACAGACTGCCATCTCAACACTGTTTCTTGTGGTATAAACCTCTTAATAATATCTATCGTCCTGGAGCAAAGAGTTCCTCTCTTTATTAAATTGAAGTCATAAAGAAGTATGTCAACTTCATCCAATTTTAAGAGGCCTATGCGGCGAAAATTTATATTTGTACCCTTTATTTTTCTCTTTCCGCCAATTTTTTTATCAACTACTATATCTGGCTTGTACACAACATTGAATGTGTGTGTTTTTGTGGCATAAAAATGTACTTCGACACTTGTAACATCCTCATTTTATGTAATCACCTTTATAACCTTGGCAACTTAGAATGGATAGCCATGTGGATCTTCATGTGATAAGAATGTGATCATGCAACCCTCCTTAATATCGTGTACTGAACCTCTGTAAAGGTCTTCCATGGCTTCACGTTGTGCATGAGCTCTTCTAGAAACAATATACATTTCTCTTTCCTCCAATTGTGTAGAATTAATAATACCATGTGATTTTTGTTGTTCAAGAATGTTTGTTTCCTCCTATTAATTTGACACATTTTTTGGCCAAATAAATGGAATCTTCAGAAGCATATCTTCATTTGTTGGTCTTGAAAGGATATCACTCTGATCATTGAAAAAATACTCACCAAACTGAATTAGCAGCATCAAAGTACTCATCTGTATATCTAATGTTTATTTTAATTTCTTTCACGAATTTAGAATAAACTATATCTCTCTTTTTCCTTCGTGCATTATTAACTTCATCAAATAATTGTAATAACAATATATTTGACGCAAATATTGGATGATATGGAATGAACTTCAAAAATTCCAACTTGATCTCGCGCCCATTCTGTAGTTGTTGAATACTTCTTGCCCCATATAAGTGTTTTCCCATCAATTTGTTTGATACGAAATTGATGTTGGAAGCTAATGTCATTAAGTTTTTCAATTCATTTCTCTTGAGCATGTGGTCTGAGAGTAAACCTTCGCATGTCAATAGTTTCTTCTAACAAATGAAAAATAGGATCTGGCATATATGATTTCTTAATACATTCAATTAATGATGGAAAACTCCCAAGATTATTCCTCCTCAATGTTACTGAAAAACGACTGAACATCTGATCAATATGGTTGTGAGTGTGCCCAACAAGAAGGAAACCAACCTTTACCTTATCAAAAATTCCCAATTCAACAAGCATGTTTAGATATCCAAAAAAAATATGATTTTTTTTTTCATGACAAGTGTTGTCTAATTGTAGATATAAAATTCCAGGAAGATTACCACCCCAATGAGAAAGAACATCATGAATTATGGTTATTGTCAGATTTCCATCGTTATGAATATTTGGAGCTGTGATGTAAAATTTTGGCAACATTTTTCCATTGAAGACCATACACCCAACCAAATGAAACTTGATAAAATTTTCCTCTTGCAAATTTTTTGGTGTACAAACAAAATGTGGTAGAAGTTTTTTCTTCTCGTCCATACCATCAATTATGACACCCAAATATTTATTTGGATTATCATAACACTTATTTTGATACTTGTACAACTTTTTACTTTCACTTGTTTGTTGTTTGTGATGCTCTTGAAGGGTTTTAACAATGGAATCTATACATGACATAAAATAAACGTATTAATAAATGCATTTTCATAGTTGATCACTATACAATTTAAAAATATAATTTTATGAATGCTTAGCTCTTTCTGCTCCTTGACATTTATCCCTTTTTCAATTTTAGAGGAGCACATGTACTGCAAACCCCCATCCTTGTCTTCCTAGGGATACAAACATTGTTGAATTATCTCCTCCATATTTGCACTGAATATTGATATGTAATAAAACGACCATTTCCTTCAACACCTTCTGCATATTCCTTATATAAGTTGTAGATTTCTCATCTTGAGAAATTATCTGGAATATGTATTGTATCTCTATTTAGCATACACTCTCCATGTTTTGAAAAGAAGTCTTGCAGCCATGACATTGCAGTGATTTCTAGTGGCCCAAATTCTCTTTATGAAGAACTTATGAATAATATGTAGGATCCTTTTCCAAACTATCTTGGATTCTTGATAGTTGAAAATTTCCACTTGAATGAATCATTTTGAAAGGCTTTCTACAGAGCAATAAATACCCAATATGATAATCATAACCTGCGAATGTAGATTGCATGCACCCCATTAAATATGAATTTTGCATGCTTTTATTCATTGACAAATAGTTCTTCCTTTTCTCTAAAGAAAATTTGAAATCCATATGTTTAAAGCAATATTTTTTACAACAGTCACTTGAAATGAGCTCACTGATAGAACTTGTTCTTGTGAGATATACTAATTTACCCCTTGTATAACTAAAACATTTTGGATAGATGAGAAAAGGTTTACTCCTACTCCTAGAAACAATAATTGTTGGCAACATCTCTATCATTTCATCATTCTTTGAATAAGAATATCCATCATCATTAGGAGGAATACTATTCTTACTATGATCATTTGCAATAGAGTTAGGAAATTCACGACCATCATTGTTCGAAAGATATTCATTACCATCTTCGACGGCATGAAAATTTTCAATACCATCATCTGTGGTTTTGAAATACTGAATTGGAGGATATTCTTCACCATGTTTATCTTTCCCTTCATCACTGTCGCTCCCAATGTTCATAGGATTAGGACTATGTGGAAATTTTGACTCTTGATTTATTAGAAAATTTTCATCCCGACCTTCATCACTGCTGCTCCCATAGTCCATATGATTAGGAGTAAGTGGAATTTGAGACTATCGATTTATTGGATTTTATTTGTCCTTATCTTCATCATTGCTGCTCTCAAAGTCCATAGGGTTAGGAGTAACTATAAAATGTGACGCTTTATTTACTGAGATTTTTTCTTCCTACCATTCATCACTATTGCTCTCATAATCCTTAGGATTAGGAGTAAGTGGCTAATGTGACTATCTATCCACTGAAAATTTTTCATCCTGCCATTCATCACTATTGCTCTTATAAGCTATAGGATTATGTCTAAGTGGCAACTGTGACTCTCTATGCACTGAAAATTTGTCATCCGACCATTCATCACTATTTCTTTCATAATCCTTAGGATTAGGACTAAGTGGAAATTGTGGCTCTCTATCTACTGAAAATTTGTCATCCTTCCAATCATCACTATTTCTCTCAAAGTCCTTAGGATTAGAAGTAAGTGGAAAAAGTGTGTTTCTAGTTTTTGGAAATTCTTCATCTTGCCATTCATCATTGTTGCTCTCATAGTCCATATGATTAAGAATAACTCGACATTTAGACTTTCTATTCGTTTGAAAATCTTCGCCAGTAATTGTGTCACTACTTCTCTCATTATATTCATCAATATGAATAGAGTTATTACGTGACGAAGATGTTGATGCTTCATAAAATGAAACTTCACTATCAGAGGAATCCATAACACTCAAACAAGAAATGGTGAATGATGGAAATGATCTCTCGCAATAATAATATATAGCTGAGATAATGAGAAATTCCCTCCAAAAATTCGCTCCAAAACCTGCCTCCAAAATTTTTCGCTAAAATGTTTTGCATAAGTATGTCCCTCCAAATTTTATTTAAACGAATTATTTGAAAATTAGTTATTAAAATATTCTCATAATATGAGCCTTAATTCCAAAATAAATTTCATAGGCATTTTTCCCTTAATAATTGTATTGAAACTAAAATAATTTTAATTAAATTATATGACTTTGACTACATTATAAAATTTATTTTTATAATTTTTATCCCACATTCACCCTGGCGTAAAAAATTCAGTTATTTACGCTTTATAAGAAAATTCAATTTCACTATTCCGCACATGACGTCAAGATTTCTCAAGGTTTGTTTAAAAGCTTGGAACGATTTTCTAGCGGAACAACATTGTGAACGGGAGATTCTTGCTTTTTAAAGGTTAGTTTTGTTTCTATTATTTTGAAATTAGTAAGTTGTTAAAATTAATTAAATTCAAGTTATTTATTTCCGTTAAAAATTTACCAGCTTTTTCCATTAATTCTATTAGGTATAAAACAATTTTTTTCGGGTAACTAAAAAAAATAAAAATAATATGCCCATTTCCTGGGGCAGCACATGGTTGATCTAGCCAAATTGAGTGTGTCCACTAGTCCCTGGGCAAATAGAGGGGTCGATTCTGAGAATTGGCCCCCTTGCTTGCCCAGGGGGGTGGTGGACATGCCCACTTGTGCTAGGCCAACGTGCTGCTGGCAGACGCGCCCACAGGGTGGTGTCTGCATGAGCCCAAGGAGATAGCCTCCCTTCCAGGCAGGGTGGCCGATTCCAAGAATCAGCCCCCTGCCTGGGAAAGGGCAGACACTGCCCTGTGGGCATGTCTTCCTGCAACACAACGTCATGGGTTCCGTGCTATAAACGGACGCACCCATGGGGAGAAATTCGCCCAAGCACAGGCAGGCGGGCAGTGTCCCTGGCCTCAAGTGGACGTCGCCCCGTAGGCGCGTCCAACCGTAGCATATGGCCCACGACGCCCGTGCTGCAAGCAACCGCGCCCACAGGGTGGAATCTGCCCAAGCTTGAGAATGCCCAAGGGGCAGTGTCCACCCTTGGGCTCAGGCGGACATTTCCACGTGGGCGCTTCCACTCATAGCACAGGCGCCCATGGCATCGTGTTGCGGGTGGACGTAGCCATGGGGCGGCGTCCGCCCCAGCCCGAGGGTGCCCAAGGCAGGGAGGCTGATTCTGGGAATCGACCCCAATTCTCAGAATCAACCCTTTGCACATATAAAAAAAAAATGGCCAAGGGGCCGAATATAAAAAAAAAAAAAATGATTTTTTTTAAATCGACCCTTTGAGCATATAATTTTTTTTTTTTTAAATCAGTCGGGTTGGGGAGTTAACATAAAAAATAAATTTTTTTGTTAAAACAAGTTGTTTTAAATTATAATTTATTTCTTTTTTAGAGGGGTTGGGTAGATGACATTTAAAAAAAATAAAAATTTAGAGTTTCTATCGGGGAAAAAGTGTATAAAAATATCAATTTTTTTAAAACAAGTTTTTTACTTTTTTTTACTTAAGATATTTTTTTTATATATTTAGTAAGTTATATGTGTGTGTGTGTGTGTGTGTGTGTGTGTGTGTGTGTGTGTGTGTGCAGGAAAATTGCATCAAGGAAGGTTTTTGTCAATCTTTCTGGACCCAAGCCAACATTTGCATCATCTAAAGCTACATGTGGACCTTCAAAAAACATTTATGGACAAACTGCACCTCAGTTAATTACTGAAAATGTCAGACATGCATCCACAAAAGAAAATAAGTTGGTTTTATACTCGAAGAAATCAACATAAGTGAATCGTTCAAAATATGCATGGTTTCTGAAAGATGTAGAAGACGAATCTCTGCAATTATATCTATATTTCAATAAGAATTTTGATGCTGAAAGTTATGATCTGGTGGGAAAAGTATTATACCTATATATTTTTCCAAATACTAGAAGTGTTTATATACTATCAAAAGCGCCCAAGTCACATGATAAACATAGATATTATTTTACATTGTTGATGTATAACACGAGGTAAGATTCTTCAAAGATATGAAAACAAATCGTACAAAATATTGCATAGAAGATTGTAAGTATTTTTATTTACACTTATCTTTTCTGTGTTATTCAAATTGTATAATTGTATTTTTAATAACTTATTTAATATTTGACATATTATATTTTGTTTTATAGGATTTTGCTGAGGGAATTTCAATTATGTTGGGGGAGTCTATTATATAGAATGAGACATTATGAATTTAGTCTGTCTTTTCCATGAACATGAAGCAGAAGATATGGGAAAGAAGCAAAAAAAACAACTTCATGATGCTACAAGATTGTATCAAAGGGATCAATCTAGTAAAGGTAGACATGTTACTTTTCAAAATTAGGAAGTTGAAGTTGAAGCTGAAGCTGAAGATGAAGAATGTGCTGCCATATCTGGGGATCAGATTAAAACTGATGTTAGAAAGGAGAAGAGCCATAAAAAAAAAAAAAAACAAGAATGCCCAAGAATATCTCCCATATAGTTGATGATGAGGAGATTGTTTCGGTTCAAAAAAATATCATAAGCAATAGGAGGAAGAAACAAAAAATTGTTCATTCTCAAAAAATCATGGACAACAGTTAAGGGCCTAGTGAAAACTCCAAAGAAAGCAGGGAAATCATTACGCTAGGAGCTGATTTAGAGGATGGAGTTATGAAAACAAAACAAGTTCCATTCAACATCAATTAGTGAAGACAAATTTAATTGAAGGTTGTCGGTCATTCCAACTTAATGTCATTCAAGTCTACAAGCCAGATGAAGGACAGCTCAAATATCAAATTAGAAAGCCACACCACTTGCACGTTCACAATTTGAAACCATTGATGAGGTCCAACCCTTTTATACATGTGGTTGATTATGTTCTTATTGTTGATCCAAGTCAGGTTCCTAACAAAGAATCATTTGACAAGTCAAAATGTTTTTAATACAAATATTATGTACTTGGGGGCAACCATTCTATAGAAGCTCAAAGGAAATTAATGGAGGAATATCTGAATAACCCACGTTTTGAAACAATGAAATGTATCATTTATGCTGGTTTAATAGATACACAAGCAAAGTTATTGCCATGGGATCATAATTTAGATAATGAGTATAGGATGTCTATGACTTTCATCCAAAGGGTCAGATTTATTCATAGTGAATTTGAAGAAAAATGTGGTGGTGATAAGCTAAAGTTTGATCGTGCATTCCGGAAGGAATGTTTTATGGAAATTGGTTATCAAATCAAAGAAAAAATAAGTTCAAAAGGTGGCAGAGTAAATTATGAAATATTCAAAGGTATGGATAATATTTTCCAGTTGTCATTTATAACTGGAGAGATATGGGAATTGATTGTTTAGATTTTTGAGTTGTGTGAGAACGTTGGCATCAAAAGTCAGAAGGTCGAAAGGTTTAAATCATTGATATGTAACTATAGTAAATCAGGTCCTGAAATGAAGCTCCTTCTAGAAGATATGACTATCACACCTTGGATATCAATGCAAGGAGTGAAGGATGAAAAGCTTGTCAAAATGATATTATCTCGTGTAAAGTCAGGAGAATTATCAATGCATGAAATTTTTGAGGAATTTCTAAAGTAAGTTTTTTATTTTTACTTATTATTATTATTATAAATTTATGTTAAATATAATATATTGTTGTTGGTATTATTTGTTATACATAACTATATATTAACATTGTTTAATTCATTTATTCAATCACAAGGTTTATAAGAGAATACAAGAAAAATGGTTAAATTGTTGAATGAAGATAGTTGGGATGATATTCTACGCAACTACCCAGATTCAATTTCTACATGAGTGCTAAAAGATTTTTATCTTGCATTTAATAAGGTATGTTCATGCATACATTCATTTCTATTCATAAGTATAATATTTCTAATTTATAACTTATACATTTATATTGTTTATTTTATTAAAGATGAAGAAGGATGTAAATGGAGCACCAGATAGTTTCAAAAGATTTATTGAAAAAATAAAAAAAAAGAAAGGATAAGAAAACAACGTCTTAGTGATGTTGAACTTGATCCCAATCTTAATCATTTCATTTGGAATGGGCTCCACACTATCTAATATAAAATAATATCAGGTGATTGTGAAGACATTGCAAAAATCATACCTAAAAGGGATTATTCCCTAGTTATTGTAGATATTCCTCATGGTTTCAATATCCCAAACATTGAATATGATAGTGACCTTTATACTTATCAAGAATTTAGTAAAGTGGTTGTGGGATTTCTAGAAGTCACAACATCACCACTTTGGAGATTTGTGGCATTTCATTCAGACACACAATTGGAGTCATTATTATCAAGCTTCAAGGGAAAAGAAAAGTCAAGGATGCATCTTACATGGTAAGACATTCAAATTGTATATTTGATTAATGTTAAAAAATCATTTATGTACAAGTTAATTGACCTTTTATTATTTCGTGTTACAAGCAAAAGCCAAATATTATTTGTGGCGGAAATCAACCAATTATAAGTGACTGCGAGTTCATTCATGTTGGAATTTGGATAAAGGATGATAGCTACAAGCATATTCTTTTCAATCAAGTAGATGGAAAGAATCATATCCAAGTACTGGTCCATGATGTCGTTGTAACAAAACTAACATATGAAGATAAAGAAGCAAAAGGAGAGATAGTTAACATATATCAAAAACCACAGTCATTGATTAAATATCTTTTAGATTTATGTTCAAATGAAGGAGATTGGGTTTTGGATTTATTTTCAAGCTCAGGTAAGTTTTATTATATAAGAATGAAATTCACTGTAATCTTTTTTAAATTTTTTGTGTTTATACTAAATTAGTAAATTTTTTCTTTTGTACTTGACGATTAGGTACAACACTAGCATGTTGCTTACAAAAAGGAAGAAATTGCATTTCTATTGAAAAAGACCCAGTATAATGCAAATTTATTCATTAAAAAATCAATGCTCTTCAGTTTTTTCCAAATGAAATGCAAGAAGTTGGTTTGAGAAAAGGGGATTTTAATGAATCTCGTGTGGCAAAAAAAACAAAAGAATCTCAACCACCATTAGATGGAATGATTGGAAAGGCATACGTTCTGACATTCACATCAAAGATCCACCAGAAGAGGAAAAATGATGAAACTAAAGCCAATAATGAAAATATTGTGGAAGATGACAATAATGGTACTCTTGAAGATGAAGAGTTTGGGTTACGTGATATTATTGATTAAAGATTAAAATAAGCTTCCAAATGAAGATCATTTTTGTAACTATTCATAAGTTATACTTGTAATTTTTTTGCTCTAACATTTTATGAGAAGAAATCAATATTCAATTTTGGTTATTATATGTTTAATATTTGTATAATGTGATTTTCACTTCATTTTTATGTGAATCATTTAAGTTTTGAAAAAAACTTTAATTATTAGTAACTTTTCACATAAAATTAACAAAAATTGCTAATTGTTATACTTTTTTTTACTTTTTACTATAAGAATGGTTTGTTTGACATGTCAGTTTTAGCCAAAAAAAAATGCAAAATGTTTATGTTTTCAGTTATTTCTATATTGAAAATGTGTTTTTTTCTGTAAATTGTTAAAAATTCTTACTTTTTTAGTGGCAATTATTTCATGTGCAATGAAATATTATTTAACAATATATACTTAGATAGAAGATTGACACTATAAAATTTTACTTTTTTTTTGTTTTTTTGACAATGAAAAAAATCAAATGTCTCACTACCAAAAAAAAAAAAATTAAAGAAAAACAAGAAAAAAATACCTGAAAAACACCTAAACAAATATGTAAGTGAAAATAATTATTAGCATTTAATAGATTAAAAAAATTTAAGTAAAAAATAAGTCTTCTAAAAAAAGGGGATGATGTTGGAATCAACACTTTTCAAAATCAACATAAAAAAAAATAACGTTTTAAAAATAATGTGTATAATTGGTACATAAGAAAATTTAATGTGTAAAAACATGCTAAAAAAATAGTAAGAGTATTCTGAATTAGCACTTTTCAAAATCAGACCATTTTTTGCTACCTAAAAAAAGTGGGTACTCATTTCTGTTCCCGTTTCAAAGTTTACATTGTTGATATATACATGAGATGGAATTATATATATATATATATATATATATATATATATATATATATTATGAAAATTGTGCTTAATATGATATTAACAAGCAATTTTATGTAGTTGTGCCTATGAAAGAGATGTAGTGTAATGTTGATGTTGTAATGTACTGTCTTGTTAAACAATTTGACTAGTAAAATTAGATAAAAATGAAATTAAATAAATCAGAATAATATAAAATATTAGTAATTAATAAATATATTGGTAATTATAATTATAATTGATAATTAAACTAGCTTAGATCCATCTTAACTTGACTTCTATCAAGTGTCAAGAGAGATAAAATCTCTTGAAGTGCACACTTTTTTTTAAAAGTTAAAAGATATTTGATCTAACTGATTTAATTATTAATTATAATTATAGCTATAATAATAATAATCATAATAGTTATAATAATAATAATATTATTATTATAAATTATCTATAAGGTGTACATCAATAGATTTGAATGCTGTTAAAATCAGATTCCAAATTCAAACTTTATAAGGAAAAGGCTCCAAATGAAAGCCACTTTAAGAGAGTTAAACTATTTTAACTAATGTATAGGGAGTTAAACTATTCTAACTAATGTATAGACTTAATCCATCACACAATTTTGACTACATTATCTCAATGTCGATCCAACAAATTGGCTAACCCTAACTTAAAGTGAACATAATCATTATAAAAAATTATAAATAATTATAACTATAAAAATTTAAAAATATTAAAAAAATTATAAATATTTTTAACTATAAATTATAAAAATTTAAAAATATTAAAAAAAAAACTTTTGATTTAGTAAAATCTCCTTGATTTAGTAGTACACCTCTTTCTAAGTGCTTTTGAGCCATAACCCATCTATAAGGTAGAACAAAACATTATCTCAATCCATCACACAATTTTGGCTATATTATTTCAATGGTTGATCATTCTTTTTATATCTAACAAATTGGCTAGCCCTAACTTAAACTCAATATAATCATTATAAAAAAATTATAAATAATTTTAACTATAAATTATAGAAATTTAAAAATATTAAAAAGACCTTTAATTTAGTAAAATCTGATCGTGAGTTGTTGAATTTTGTTGGTTCAAATGAAACTGAAAATCAAATAATTAAGTAGAAGCCGACGTCCTTGTACACCTTGAGAGTGCTCTTGACCCATAACCCATTTACATCATTTATATATATTTAATGGGGTAGAACAAAAGACGTAGAGAGATCGATTATAGAGACTCTTTGAAAAAAGAGAGAGAAATCTGAACTGCACGAGACTCGTTAGATTTGTTATCTATTTAATAGTATTCTACACGATGGAGAGTAATTCTGTGTAATTTTGTTTGAACTTACCCCTCTTGGTATATAAGTGGATCTGCGTTTTCTTTGCACTTCCCGTTATTAAACCTCCTCTCCTGTATTTGCAATTTTCTTTAAGGATTACAGGTTTCTTGATTGTCTCTGTTGCGCCGGTTATAAGTTTCAGTTGTTTTCCTACTAAGAGTTTTCCTGTGGAAGAGAACTTTAATCGAACCCGCAATATGCAATGGACAATAAAGTGTTTTTTGTGACCGAATAATTAAGCGTGTTGTTATATAACTTTTTTAATTCAAATTGCACTTTTATATTTGAATTTGATGAACATAATACAAAGCACTATATTTTCCATTTTCTTTCGTCAATGAGAATTAAGAGCTTGGATGCTAGGTTGCATGGTTCAAAATAGCAACTATTACTGTACTTTTCATTTTTGGCCGATATTTTCAATTGGATGTATAATATCATTTTTAATACGTTTCTTAATAGTAAATAATTATTATATTCCAAAATCCCACTACATATATATCCACATTATACTACCAGATTGGTATTCAGATTGATAATATCAGATGTTTTATGAGAAATTGCTCTCCTTCCTCTGTGTATAAAGATTGAAAGTTTTCAAAATATATATATTTTAATAATAATAAAATATTTTAATAGTAATTGAAAGTAAAAAAATTATTTATTATTTATTTATTATTATTAAAGGTGTGGTTGTAGGTCTAGGTTTGTAAACAACATCATGTATAAAAAATACATGATGTTGTAAAAATAGAAATAGTAAAAAGTAAAAATAAATAGAAATAGTTATTTATTTATTATTTATTTAAATAGTAAATAAATAGTTAATTATTTATTATTTATTATTTTTCTTTATTATTAAATAATAAATAAAAAGTAAAAATGAATAGAAATAGTTATTTATTTATTTATTTATTACTTTTTATTATTAGTAATAATTTTTATTACGCCGTAAGGCGTCCTTATTTGAAATCAACTTTCCTACCTACCTATCTGTCCTATTGCTGATCGTCGGATTCTTTGTTAGACGATTGAGAATCGCTCAGCCATAGATATAAAACAGTTAAAAATAACTAAAACCTTTGATATGGAAATGGAATCCGCATTTGTAAGGGGCACCTGGAAGCCGCATTTCCTGCAGAGAAGTGGGCACCTGTAAGAATCGGGCTGTAGACATGGGCCGCATTTGGTATAGACATACTCCTTCCTGGGCACCTGGAAGCCGCATTTGCTGCAGAGAAGGGACACGCAGAATCATCCTCCTTCCCGGCCGCATTCACTGTACACATGGCCTACATACATCTTCGTTCCTGGATACCTCGAAGAAGGGCACCTGGAAGCCGCATTTTCTGCAGAGAAGGGGCACTTGGAAGATTGAGAAGCACTGATGAGATGGAGAGCTACAGCCGGAAAACAGTTTGGTAGTTATTAGTTAGGTGTTGGTAGTTCTGAGAATTTCTTTGAAATGTGTTTCTGTCCTTCATTGTTCATCTATTCCTTCTGATATTTGTTTTTTCCGTGAAGAGCTGAAAAAGGCAAGGCTGTTGCGTTTGAGTGCCGCTGAGTGCTGAGGACTTCCACTGAAGTCAAAAAAGTGAAGTGCTGTTTCGTTTGGCTGCAATTACTGGGTCGCTGTCGGAAGGTTTGAAGCTGCAAAGATTCACATCCGGCCAACTACGTGGTTAGTAAACAATACTCAATTCTTCATATGAGGTTTTTGTATTGATCTGACCCATTTCAGGGTTTTCGGTTCTCACGAAGGCATCCTCACTTAGGTCAGCTGTTGGGAGAAGGGCTACAGAGAGGGTTTGTCCGCACAGAAAATTCTTGTAGTTAATAAATAGTCGATGGAACAAGTAAAAGTTAATATTAATTCCTAATTGGTTCGAAATGAAGCTGACCATATATAAAGGCTTACAGCCATGCTGCAACTGTGATTAAAGGATGTTGACACTGCTTTTACAAAATATTCTTTTGATTGCTGATGGAGTGATGCCATTTCACATCTTCTGTCCATCTACTGTGTCAGTCTTCTTGAACAGAAATTTATGTAGCCATTTGCAAAGAAAAGTTGGGTTTTTCTGTATTTTACTTCTGTTATTGGAAAATTTTTATCCTAATGCACTGTGGCAAATGCTTTTGAAATTGTTCCATATTTTCTTATGTTAGATCATTGTTTCCCGGTTACAATCTGCTTTAAACCTACAGGGGTGCATTGCTGGTGTCTTCACATGTCAGATTCTGTCATACTCTATAGATAGGTAGGTACAATCCTCGTTTGACCTAAACTGCTCATGTACATTCAACTACCTTGTTGATAAAAGGCAATAATGGCTTGTTATTTTGTAGTTAATGTGCGGCTTTGTATATGGTTAAATCTAATCAGTATATAATCCTAACACCTTTATTGCCCAATAACATATGAGTTATTTTTTGCCTTCATACTTCATATAGTGATAGTATCCCTAGAACTAACAACTGTTTGTTCCAATGAATCCTTTTTTTTTGGAGGTTCTCCCAACTCAATAGTTCTTGGAGGACAGATATGGATCCCTTATTTTAATACCCTGCAGGTGGAATAGTCCTTTTGCATGTAGACAACTAATTAAATCAGTGAGCTCTTTCTTACTTATTTTGTCTGAAGTTGGCATGGCCGGGTATGTTCACTATGCCTAATGATTCGCTTGAAAGGTACACATTCTGTCATACTCTATAGATAGGTAGGTTTAAAGTAGTTAGTGTAATGATTATTTAATCCAATCTAAATGCACTTGGTAATTCTGCACCTTGAACATTATTCAAGTTCAATGAAATATGGAATCTGTAACTCTTTATGGTTTGAAACACTTTTTCTCCCATACCTACTCAAATCAACCCTGAGAGTTGAGAATACTCACCACAATACTACTCACACAATTCAACAGAAAGGTGGAGACATAGGAAAATAGAGGTTGTTTTGTTGGTACAGGGAAATCAAGGAGAGATAGGAAAATAGAGGTTATTTTGTTGGTACAGGGCAATCAATTCTCAATGAAATTGAAGTCTGCAAGTAAATTTGGAGGAGAGATTTCATATTTCATCAATAACCGCTTGAGTTAACCATCTGAGCTCAAAAGGTTCAATTACACACAAAACAGTTTGCAACAAGTTGACAGTGGGTGGATTACGTAAGAGTTGCCTCTTACCTATCCACACTGTGGGAAATGCTTTCGAAATTGTTCCATATTTGCTTATGTTAGATCACTGTTTCTGGGTTACAATCTGCTTTAAACCTACAGGGGTGCATTGATGGTGTCTTCACATATTTTCTCTTGAAATAATGATCTGATCAGTGTTAACTTAATATTCACTACGGAATGATATAAAACTTGGAAACTGTTAATACCCTGCAGGTGGAATAGTCCTTTTGCATGTAGTATAAAGATAGAGCTCAAATTCAAGGGATTAGTGTTTTCCCCTATGAATTGCTAAGTTTTTGCAATTTATTTTAGAACATTCTTGGTTACCAAAGAAGCAATTGGAACAAATTCCATTTTGCATTAGGTCATCATTAAAACATTTCCTGAACCTCTAGGAAATAATCCCATCCACTGTGTATCTTCAAGAAATTAAATTGTTAAACACCATGTTGAAGCACACACATGGTGTATGAGGAAGAAGAATGCACACACACAAGAGACTCAACACACAATGAAAGATAAGCGTGAGGCTTTTTTTATTTTCCATTATACAAAGATGTACATTTATAGTACAATGGTGTGACTCTTGGTTTCATATTCCAAGGTCACTTGGACTCCATTGTGACTTTTCGCATTCCACACCTACCCATGTAAGATTAGGTGTTCCAACATCCCCCCTTAATCCGAAGGGGTATGTGTGAGTCCAAGAAAAGAGTTGTAATACAAATTTGCAAAGTATACATGGCAGCACTTGGGCTGAATCAACTCTCTGAAATGTTGGAAAAAAGAGGTGGTTTTAGGATGACCACAAACACCGGAACGCAAAACTTGTTGCAGTTCCCGGAACTCTTCCAAAACTGGCAAGAAGCTAAAGGCTTCTGCTAGAGGAATTGTCCCTCATAAAAAAGGGAGACCTTCGCTCAGCAAGAAGGAGGCTCATGGATCGTGGTGGTTTTAGGTTGTCCACCAACCAAAGATGATGGCTTTAGGTTATATCCACCAACCGAAAATGATGGTTTTAGGTTATCCACCAACCAAAGATGATGGTTTTAGGTTATCCACCAACCGAAGGCATGCTCATGGGCATCCGTGTCTCTGGCTACATCTCTGACTCCGGAATGACGAATTGTGGCTCAGGCTCGCTTGAACTGCTGGCTACAACTCTGAACGTGGAATGAGAGATTGTGGCTCAGGCTCGCTTGATCTGATGTTGAAGCTTGTACATGACCACCATTTTCCCCCCTGTCAGGGACAAGGTGAGATGATGGTGAAAACTCAACTGCAAGTTTGTTCAATATCCGTGAACAAGTTCTAACATGTGTCGTAAACATCTTCTTGGCTGCTGATGCCCATTGCCAAGAAGCGATCCATCCAAGATGAATCTTGGTTCTTGTAGGAGGCTTGTGTCTGAAGCATCTGTCTGAAGAATGAGTGTGCCGACCACAGTGCTTGCATGGATGAAGATCAAAACAGTGATCTTTCATATGGCCAACTCGATCACAGTGTTGGCATGTTACAATATGATGTTGTGAAAGCGGAACAGACCGACCACCGCAGTGAACTGTCATACAAGAATCCGGCACTCTGAAATATGATGGGCTTGGTGTAATCCGGAATATGAAAGGACACATCCTTGTCATATCCAAGACCAGTTCGGTGCTTGTTGTGGACAAGCTCTTCCCAAGGTCTGATGATGGGCTTGAGAAGTGCACGCTGAGTGGCTGCATTTGCAAGTACATCTGCTTTTGTACAAGGAACTGAATGTGGATCAACTTTACTGACATGCTGTTGATGGGAGTCAATCTCAATCTTCTGAACAGAAACAGGTTCAGAATGGTGACTCTTCTGGTGAAGTTCTTCTTGTTGAAGCTGAGATTCCAACTGCAAAAACTCAATCTTTTCATGTGCATCTTGCAAACAACTGTGAATTTTACAAAGACCATCCTTGCTCATTTTTATCACATCATCAACATTTGAATGAATGAGGTCATTCAACAACATTAATGCCTCATTGATTTTGGCCATTTTAACAACTTAGGCTCAAAAAATCAAAAGGGTGTCGGCTTCAACCGAAAATGCACCCATTTACAATGTGATGCAACAAATACAAATGACTCCAAGGAATTCTCAAAGTACAAGGTGTGCTCCTCAAATGATGGAGGGCAATCAACAATCCAACAACTCAAATATTGATTATGAATGAAGAAGCAATATCAATACAATGTTAATATCTCTGCAAAATATGTGTAAATGTGTAGCTGAAAATACTTGTGTAGAAGGCCTTTAAGGCAGCTGAATTCTTCCTCTTCAAATAGCTGTTTCAAACTTGTCTTCAAATATGAAAATTTTCAAGAAATCACCCTTATGCCACAAATCACAATGCCAAATCTGCAATTTTCTCTAATCAATCTGCTCACATGTCATTTCCTTTTATTTCTGCTGTTCATCTTCTCTCTCTCTCCTCTCTGCTGGTTTTTTTTTTTTTTTTAATTAATTAAAAATTAAATTAAAAAATGGGAATTAAAAATTGAGGGAATTTTAAAATGGGATGGAAAACTATATGAGATGGAAATGGGGAGGAGATTTTAAATGGGGATGGGGAAATATTATAAAAATAGAGAGGGGAATTAAATTAATGGAGGAGAGATATTATGTGGAGGAGAGTTATTAAATTAAAATTAAAGTGGGGGTCGTATTATTATATGAAGTGGAGGGATTTAATTATATGGGAGAGGGAATCACTTTAAAAGGGAAGTGGAATGAATTTATAATGGGTGGTATTATAGAGTGGAGAAAGAATATTAAAAAGAGAATGTATATAGAGTTGGGGGAGCGTAGTTTAGAGGGAAGGGGAATCGTAAGAGTCGCATACGCTGTTGAGAGGAGAGGGTGTAGGTGCGGGGTAAGGTATCGTAGGGAGAGGGAAGAGAATGCCGAGCGGAGTGTGGTAAGGCTGAGTGTGTAGTTAACGCAGAGGGTTAGGGGATTTGAATGAGAGCGCGCAGGCGGATTTAATACAGTGAGGGCGGATTACAGTTTGGAGACGAGTGATATTACAAGAGGAGCGTATAACAGTGAAGGAAGCTCGACTAGCAAGGAGGAGGGCGAGAGGATAGGAGTGTAGCCTCGTAGGTTGAGTGCGTAGGGAGGTTGATGTGTGTTGCAGAGCGTGGTAAGGGATAGCACAGGTGGGGATAGGCGTAGTGCGTGGCCAAATGCAGAATCGAAAACTGTGTGGATAGAGGGGTGGAAAGGGCGCACGGTTAGGAGAGTTGATGTAAAATGCTGTAAGGTGAGGGGCAAATTCCAATGGAGAGGGGGCGTAGGGATGAGTAGAGCAGGGCGCAGGGGAGAGCGTGAATTTTTTTTATTTTTTATTTTTTTTATTTTTTATTTCTTTTTGAAAACAACAAAGAGCAGAGAGATTCCAGAATTGCAGAAAGCAGCAGAATGATTCCAGTAGTCCAGCAGCAAAGTATTAGACAAAATGCAGAGATTTTTCTCAGGAAATGAGGTAGAAATTTGCCAATAAAAACTCAGAAATTTTTACTTCAAAAACCCAGAACTTTTTTTCAAAAATTGCAAAGGGCCATATAGTAGCAGAAAAACTCAGAATTCTCAGAAATCTTCCAATGAAAACTCCGAAATATTTCCAGAAATTTCTTCTTCAGAAATTCAATTTAAACAATTTCCAGCAGCTCTTTAAATGCGGAATTTAAAATGCAGAGATTGCAGAAAAAATAAACCTTCAGATGTGCAGTGCTGCTTGCTGCTCTTCTTCAAAACCAATGCTGAATGCTGGGATTTTAAATGCTGCTCTTCTCCAAGATAAAACTTCTGAATGCTGCAAAATCACTGAATGCTGCTCCTTCTTAAAACCACTTTCTGAATGTGGCAAAAACACTGCTACAAACACTTTAGTGCTGCAAAAATACCAACAATTTTTGCAGATATGCATAGGCCATAAACACAAATGGCTCACTCAAAGTGGAGCAGGGCCAGCAATCGCCAGCTCTGATACCATGTTAAACACCATGTTGAAGCACACACATGGTGTATGAGGAAGAAGAATGCACACACACAAGAGACTTTATCACAGAAACTCTTTTCTATTGGATAGCTAGCTTTTTATTTTCCATTATACAAAGATGTACATTTATAGTACAATGGTGTGACTCTTGGTTTCATATTCCAAGGTCACTTGGACTCCATTGTGACTTTTCATATTCCACACCTACCCATGTAGGATTAGGTGTTCCAACATAAATTCTAGACTTTCTTGACTTGATGATGTTATAGATATAGTTACTACCATTGGAAGTATGGCCTTCTACCAAAATGAAGAACGGATTAAAGTTTACCAAATACTTTTGAACACATCTCAACCCATTGCACAGTTTGCTAATTTGTATAGGATAATGTCAATGAGACACTATGCGGTGGGTACATTTTCAATCTTTAGTATTTTACTATAATGATGGTGTTTTCAACATGGAAGCCGGAGTTGTAGCCCAACTGGTGAAGGATGACAGTTTGCTTTCACAAGCCTGAGAATCTCTCATTCTGATGATGTGGAGGAGATAGCCTGAGAATCTCTCATTCTATCATGATGAGGAGGAGAATGATAGTGATGCTGCGGTTCTGCTTTGGGCTTAAAGCCCCTGAGAATCTTCGAATCTTATCAGCAGAATGAATGATATCATTAATTTTTTTATCACTCCAAATTGCTGGTGTCTTCACATATTTTCTCTTGAAATAATGATCTGATCACTGTTTACTTAATATTCAGTACGGAATGATATAAAACTTGGAAACTCTTTTCTTTGAGAACCATAGAATACGTTGTGCTTCTTGGGCTTATTTACTTCAAGAATGGGTAGTATCAAGTTGCCTTAGTCAAACCAAGTCATACAGTTTTAACCCCTGGGAACACTATAAACATTCCATATTCTAAAAATAGAGGATATTCAATTTATTGCTGAGATGAAATATAAATATCTGGCATACAACATTGAATCCAATAGCACTTTAAATTTCACTATCAAAAGTACTTGGTAGTAAGTTTGTGATTCCCTACTGATTTTCTTTCATCCTCTGCCCAGCAGTGAGATTGAAGTCGTAACTGTTGTCAGATTTCGAGGAAATTGGTTATTTCTTCAAAGCCCCATTTCAGGATTGATAAAAAATGTAGTCTTATCCATGACTTGGCAACCTATTAAGGCACAAAATTATAATCCACCATTGCAAGTTTATAAATATAGAGCTCAAATTCAAGGGATTAGTGTTTTCCCCTGTGAATTGCTAAGTTTTTGCAATTTATTTTAGAACATTCTTGGTTACCAAAGAAGCAATTGGAACAAATTCCATTTTGCATTAGGTCATCATTAAAACATTTCGTGAACCTGTAGGAAATAATCCCATCCACTGTGTAACTTCAAGAAATTAAATTCTACACTTTCTTGACTTGATGATGTTATAGATATAGTTACTACCATTGGAAGTAATAAGTTGGTTTTAGTAATCAAGGAATCAACCATAAATGTTGCGCTTACTCATGTTCTTCAAAGCCCCATTTCAGGATTGATAAAAAATGTAGTCTTATCCATGACTTGGCAACCTATTAAGGCACAAAATTATAATCCACCATTGCAAGTTTATTAACTTAGGATCTATTATAAGTGGCAGGGATTAAATTTCAATTTTTGTAAGTGTACAATTTTACTTGTTTAAAATTCACTGTGGAAAACGCTTTTCAAATTGTTCCATATTTACAGATAGAGCTCAAATTCAAGGGATTAGTGTTTTCCCCTATGAATTGCTAAGTTTCTGCAATTTATTTTAGAAAATTCTTGGTTACCAAAGAAGCAATTGGAACAAATTCCATTTTGCATTAGGTCATCATTAAAACATTTCCTGAACCTGTAGGAAATAATCCCGTCCACTGTGTATCTTCAAGAAATTAAATTCTAGACTTTCTTGACTTGATGATGTTATAGATATAGTTACTACCATTGGAAGTAATAAGTTGGTTTTAGTAATCAAGGAATCAACCTCAAATGTTGTGCTTAATCATGTTGATGAAACTACGATGTATATGTTGCTCGCAGTTTAGATGTCGCAAAAACACATTATTGTGGATATAATGACAAAATATTCCGCTACTTGCAATGCCATGCCATGGATACACATCTTATAGATGAAGAGTTGGATACACATTGCTTAATCAGTTACTACCATTGGAAGTATGGCCTTCTACCAAAATGAAGAACGGATTAAAGTTTACCAAATGCTTTTGAACACATCTCAACCCATTGCACAGTTTGCTAATTTGTATAGGATAATGTCAATCAGACACTATGCAGTGGGTACATTTTCAATATTTAGTATTTTACTATAATGATGATGTTTTCAACATGGAAGCCGGAGCTGTAGCCCAACTGGTGAAGGATGACAGTTTTCTTTCACAAGCCTCAGAATCTCTCATTTTGATGATGTGGAGGAGATAGCCTGAGAATCTCTCATTTTGTCATGATGAGGAGGAAAATGACAGTGATGCTACTACTCTGCTTTGGGCTTAAAGTCCCTGAGAATCTGTAAATCTTATCAACACCATGAATGATATCATTACCTTTTTTATCAGTGCAAATTGCTGGTGTCTTCACATATTTTCTCTTCAAATAATGATTTGATCACTGTTTACTTAATATTAAGTACTGAATGATATAAAACTTGGAAACTCTTTTCTTTGAGAACCATAGAATACGTTGTGCTTCTTGAGCTTATTTACTTCAAGAATGGGTAGTATCAAGTTGCCTTATTCAAACCAAGTCATACAGTTTTAACCCCTGGGAACACTATAAACATTGCATATTCTAAAAATAGAGGATATTCAATTTATTGCTTAGATGAAATATAAATATCTGACATACAACATTGAATCCAACAGCACTTGAACTTTCACTATCAAAAGTACTTGATAGTAAGTTTATGATTCCCTACTGATTTTCTTTCATCCTCTGCCTAGCAGTGAGATTGAAGTCATAAATATTGTCAGATTTCAAGGAAATTGGTTATTTCTTCAAAGCCCCATTTCAGGATTGATAAAAAATGTAGTCTTATCCATGACTTGGCAACCTATTAAGGCACAAAATTATAATCCACCATTGCAATTTTATAAAGATAGAGCTCAAATTCAAGGGATTAGTGTTTTCCCCTATGAATTGCTAAGTTTTTTCAATTTATTTTAGAACATTCTTGGTTACCAAAGAAGCAACTGGAACAAATTCCATTTTTCATTAGGTCATCATTAAAATATTTCTTGAACCTATAAGAAATAATCCCATCCACTGTGTATCTTCAAGAAATTAAATTCTAGACATTCTTGACTTGATGATGTTATAGATATAGTTACTACCATTGGTAGTAATAAGTTGGTTTTAGTAATCAAGGAATCAACCATAAATGTTGTGCTTACTCATGTTCTTCAAAGCCCCATTTCAGGATTGATAAAAAATGTAGTCTTATCCATGACTTGGCAACCTATTAAGGCACAAAATTATAATCCACCATTGCAAGTTTATTAACTTAGGATCTATTATAAGTGGCAGGGATTAAATTTCAATTTTTGTAAGTGTACAATTTTACTTGTTTAAAATGCACTGTGGCAAATGCTTTTCAAATTGTTCCATATTTGCAGATAGAGTTCAAATTCAAGGGATTAGTGTTTTCCCCTATGAATTGCTAAGTTTCTGCAATTTATTTTAGAACATTCTTGGTTACCAAAGAAGCAATTGGAACAAATTCCATTTTGCATTAGGTCATCATTAAAACATTTCCTGAACCTGTAGGAAATAATCCCGTCCACTGTGTATCTTCAAGAAATTAAATTCTAGAATTTCTTGACTTGATGATGTTATAGATATAGTTACTACCATTGGAAGTAATAATTTGGTTTTAGTAATCAAGGAATCAACCTTAAATGTTGTGCTTAATCATGTTGATGAAACTACAATGTATATGTTGCTCGCAGTTTAGATGTCGCAAAAACACATTATTGTGGATATAATGAAAAAATATTCCACTACTTGCAATGCCATGCCATGGATACACATCTTATAGTTGAAGAGTTGGATACACATTGCTTAATCATGTTCTTCAAAGCCCCATTTCAGGATTGATAAAAAATGTAGTCTTATCCATGACTTGGCAACCTATTAAGGCACAAAATTATAATCCACCATTGCAAGTTTATAAAGATAGAGCTCAAATTCAAGGGATTAGTGTTTTCCCCTATGAATTGCTAAGTTTTTGCAATTTATTTTAGAACATTCTTGGTTACCAAAGAAGGAATTGGAACAAATTCCATTTTGCATTAGGTCATCATTAAAACATTTCCTGAACCTGTAAGAAATAATCCCATCCACTGTGTATCTTCAAAAAATTAAATTCTAGAGTTTCTTGACTTGATGATGTTATAGATATAGTTACTACCATTGGAAGTAATAAGTTGGTTTTAGTAATCAAGGAATCAACCATAAATGTTGTGCTTAATCATGTTGATGAAACTACCATGTATATGTTGGTCGCAGTTTAGTTGTCGCAAAAACACATTATTGTGGATATAATGACAAAATATTCCACTACTTGCAATGCCATGCCATGGATACACATCTTATAGATGAAGAGTTGGATACACATCTTATGAACTTGAACAGAAACAAAATTGTTCGGAGAGAAAAATACAGGGCAGGCAGAGCCCTCAACAAAACTGTACTGAGAGAAAAATACAGGGCAGGCAGATAGTAACCCGACAGGATTATTTTTAAGGAACAAAGATTGGTCCACGTTAGTAACATTTGAATAAGTTAAACTGCAACCAATACCTGTTTCTAATGTACTAGTCCAACAAGTTGACAGTGGGTGGATTACTTAAGAGTTGCCTCTTAGCTTTTCCACTAAGGTTAGGACTTATCCTGTTTGGTGAGAGTTTGAGTTGCAGAGAGAGTGTTTCATCATTAAAAAAAATTGTGTGTCTGCTTATGATCTCCCTTGACTGTGAAAAGAAATATTTACAGACTTCCCCACCCTCAATGGCTAAACTGCTCATGTACATTCAACTACCCCGTTGATAAAAGGCAATAAATCGCTTGTTATTTTGTAGTTAATGTGCGGCTCTTGAACAGAAACAAAACTGTTCGGAGAGAAAAATACAGGGCAGGCAGAGCCCTCAACAAAACTGTACTGAGAGCAAAATACAGGGCAGGCAGACAGTAACCCGACAGGATTATTTTTAAGGAACAAAGACTGGTCCACCTTAGTAACATTTGAATAAGTTAAACTGCAACCAATACCTGTTTCTAATGTACTGGTCCAACAAGTTGACAGTGGGTGGATTACGTAAGAGTTGCCTCTTAGCTTTCCCACTAAGGTTAGGACTTATCCTGTTTGGTGAGAGTTTGAGCTACAGAGAGAGTGTTTCATCATTAAAAAAAATTGTGTGTCTGCTTATGATCTCCCTTGACTGTGACAAGAAATATTTACAGACTTCCCCACCCTCAATGGCTAAACTTCTCATGTACATTCAACTACCCTGTTGATAAAAGGCAATAAATGGCTTGTTATTTTGTAGTTAATGTGCGGCTTTGTATATGGTTAAATCTAATCAGTATATAATCCTAACACCTTTATTGCCCAATAACATATCAATTATTTTTTGCCTTCATATTTTTTACCATCATAAAACTTGTTCCCACAATCTGTAACTCTTTATGGTTTGAAATACTTTTTCTCCCATACCTACTCAAATCAACCATGAGAGTTCAGAATACTCACCACAATACTACTCACACAATTCAACAGAAAGGTGGAGACATAGGAAAATAGAGTTTGTTTTGTTGGTACAGGGAAATCAAGGAGACATAGGAAAATAGGGGTTATTTTGTTGGTACAGGGGAATCAATTCTCAATGAAATTGAAGTCTACAAGTCAATTTGGAGGAGAAATTTCATATTTCGTCAATAACCGCTTGAGTTAACCATATGAGCTCAAAAGGTTCAACTGCACACTTAACAGTTTGCAACAAGTTGACAGTGGGTGGATTACTTAAGAGTTGCCTCTTAGGTTTCCCACACTGTGGGAAATGCAAAGAAAAGTTGGGTTTTTTTGTATTTTACTTCTGTTATTGGAAACAATTTATCCTAATGCACTATGGCAAATGATTTTGAAATTGTTCCATATTTGCTTATGTTAGATCACTGTTTCCGGGTTACAATCTGCTTTAAACCTACAGGGGTGCATTGCTGGTATCTTCACATGCCAGATTCTGTCATACTCTATAGATAGGTAGGTACAATCCTCATTTGACCTAAACTGCTCATGTACATTCAACTACCTTGTTGATAAAAGGCAATAAATGGCTTGTTATTTTGTAGTTAATGTGTAGCTTTGTATATGGTTAAATCTAATCAGTATATAATCCTAACACCTTTATTGCCTAATAACATATGAGTTATTTTTTTCCTTCATACTTCGGATAGTGATAGTATCCCTAGAACTAACAACTGTTTGGTCCAATGAATCCTCTTTTTTTGGAGGTTCTCCCAAGTCAATAGTTCTTGGAGGATAGATATGGATCCCCTGTTTTAATACCCTGTAGGTGGAATAGTCCTTTTGCATGTAGACAACTAATTAAATCAGTGAGCTCTTTCTTACTTATTTTGTGTGAAGTTGGCATGGCCGGGTATGTTCACTATGCCTAATGATTCTCTTGAAAGGTACACATTCTGTCATACTCTATAGATAGGTAGGTTTAAAGTAGTTAGTGTAATGATTATTTAATCCAATCTTAATGCACTTGGTAATTCTGCACCTTGAACATTATTCAAGTTCAATGAAATACAGAATCTGTAACTCTTTATGGTTTGAAACACTTTTTCTCCCATACCTACTCAAATCAACCCTGAGAGTTGAAAATACTCACCACAATACTACTCACACAATTCAACAGAAAGGTGGAGACATAGGAAAATAGAGGTTGTTTTGTTGGTACAGGGAAATCAAGGAGAGATAGGGAAATAGAGGTTATTTTGTTGGTACAGGGCAATCAATTCTCAATGAAATTGAAGTCTGCAAGTACATTTGGAGGAGAGATTTCATATTTCGTCAATAACCGCTTGAGTTAACCATCTGAGCTCAAAAGGTTCAATTGTGCACTTATCAGTTTGCAACAAGTTGACAGTGGGTGGATTACCTAAGAGTTTCCTCTTAGCTTTCCCACACTGTGGGAAATGATTTCGAAATTGTTCCATATTTGTTTATGTTAGATCATTGTTTCCGGGTTACAATCTGCTTTAAACCTACAGGGGTGCATTGCTGGTGTCTTCACATATTTTCTCTTGAAATAATGATCTGATCAGTGTTAACTTAATATTCACTATGGAATGATATAAAACTTGGAAACTGTTTTCTTTGAGAACCATAGTATACGTTGTGCTTCTTGGGCTTATTTACTTCAAGAATGGGTAGTATCAAGTTGCCTTAGTGAAACCAATTTATATAGTTTTAACCCCTAGGAACACCCTCCTTAGTTTACGAACCTTTTTTCTTGGCCTTAAAGTAAGAGGCAAGGGCAACAAGTTGACAGTGGGTGGATTACCTAAGAGTTGCCTCTTAGCTTTCCCACTAAGGTTAGGACTTATCCTGTTTGGTGAGAGTTTGAGTTGCAGAGAGAGTGTTTCATCATTAAAAAAAATTGTGTGTCTGGTTATGATCTCCCTTGACTGTGACAAGAAATCTTTACAAACTTCCCCACCCTCAATGGCTAAACTGCTCATGTACATTCAACTACCCTGTTGATAAAAGGCAATAAATGGCTTGTTATTTTGTAGTTAATGTGCGGCTGTGTATATGGTTAAATCTAATCAATATATAATCCTAACACCTTTATTGCCCAATAACATATCAGTTATTTTTTTCCTTCATATTTTTTACCATCATAAAACTTGTTCCCATAATCTGTAACTCTTTATGGTTTGAAATACTTTTGCTCCCATACCTACTCAAATCAACCCTGAGAGTTCAGAATACTCACCACAATACTACTCACACAATTCAACAGAAAGGTGGAGACATAGGAAAATAGAGGTTGTTTTGTTGGTACAGGGCAATCAAGGAGACATAGGAAAATAGTGGTTATTTTGTTGGTACAGGGCAATCAATTCTCAATGAAATTGAAGTCTACAAGTAAATTTGTGGGAGAGATTCCATATTTCGTCAATAACCGCTTGAGTTAACCATCTGAGCTCAAAAGGTTCAATTGCACACTTAACAGTTTGCAACAAGTTGACAGTGGGGGGATTACCTAAGAGTTGCCTCTTAGGTTTCCCACAGTGTGGGAAATGCAAAGAAAAGTTGGGTTTTTGTGTATTTTACTTCTGTTATTGGAAACAATTTATCCTAATGCACTGTGGCAAATGCTTTTGAAATTGTTCCATATTTTCTTATGTTAGATCACTGTTTCCGGGTTACAATCTGCTTTAAACCTACAGGGGTGCATTGCTGGTGTCTTCACATGCCAGATTCTGTCATACTCTATAGATAGGTAGGTACAATCCTCGTTTGACCTAAACTGCTCATGTACATTCAACTACCTTGTTGATAAAAGGCAATAAATGGCTTGGCAAGGGCAACAAGTTGACAGTGGGTGGATTACCTAAGAGTTGCCTCTTAGCTTTCCCACTAAGGTTAGGACTTATCCTGTTTGCTGAGAGTTTGAGTTGCAGAGACAGTGTTTCATCATTAAGAAAAATTGTGTCTCTGCTTATGATCTCCCTTGACTGTGACAAGAAATCTTTACAGACTTCCCCACCCTCAATGGCTAAACTGCTCATGTACATTCAACTACCCTGTTGATAAAAGGCAATAAATGGCTTGTTATTTTGTAGTTAATGTGTGGCTTTGTATATGGTTAAATCTAATCAGTATATAATCCTAACACCTTTATTTCCCAATAACATATCAATTATTTTTTGCCTTCATATTTTTTACCATCATAAAACTTGTTCAACCAAAATTAGATTCAGAATTGCCTCCAATTATAGTGATAGTATCCCTAGAACTAACAACTGTTTGGTCCAATGAATCCTTTTTTTTTGGAGGTTCTCCCAAGTCAATAGTTCTTGGAGGACAGATATGGATCCCCTATTTTAATACCCTGCATGTGGAATAGTCCTTTTGCATGTAGACAACTAATTAAATCAGTGAGCTCTTTCTTACTTATTTTGTGTGAACTTTCACATTTTTGAAGATGTGTTTTACCAAATATTTTTTTTGTTAAATGTCTTTTACATCTGTTTTACCAAATATTTTTTTTGTTAAATGTCTTTTACATCTCTTTTACCAAATATCTCTTTTGTTAAATGTCTTTTACATCTAACTCAAAACCAGATATAAACAATTTTAATTATTCTAAGTTACCTAATAATGATTCATTTGGATTATTTTTCATGTGCAGATATTATAGTGCACATGTTTTGTTCAAGATCGTATCTCTTTAATGATACTTTCTGTTTATGATATTCTAAGTTTCACATTTCTGAAGATGTCTTTTACCAAATATTATTTCAAATGTTGTTTTGCCTAAATATTATTCTAGAAAAGTGTTGTTGTATCTTAAATGATTACAATAGAGGATTATTAATAATAATTTCAGTGTCATATTAATAAATTGAAGAAGATATTATTTTACTATATCATTTACTTTTTTATATTCAACATAATCATTAGTTTTCAGTTAACTAAGATTTACCTACAAATGATCCATAACTTTTATATATCAAAATTTAGATTAATCTACAAAAACTAACTTTCTAAAGGAATAAGTATATCTTAATCCATCGTTTCTAAATAAACCTATAGTTTTAACTTCTCATGTAGACAAAAACTAACTTTTAAAGCAATAAGTATATCTTAATCCATCATTTCTAAATAAACCTATAGTTTTAACTTCTCATGTAGTTCTATAGGAAACGTAATTATACATGTAACTCAAAACCATATATAAAGATTTCTTAATTATTCTGTTATCTCTGTTTTCAGAAAATGACAACAAATCTTACTGAAAATGCCATTCCCTTAATGCTCTCGGGGAAAAGTCATATTCAGCCAATTCTACAAATCGTTGAACTTGAACGTATTGCATCAATGCAAAGTTCAACAGTACGATATCGCACCGCCATCTCTGATGGCACACATATGAAGCGCCTTATGCTTCCGATAACTTTCAATGACCTCGTTGAAGCAAGCTTGCTTCAAAAAGGTTCAATTATACATGTGAAAAATTGGACTACTTCAACTATTGGTCCATCATTGTAAGTTTTTACACAACTCTTACTTAAAATTTACATATTTCCTTCATATCACTTTGAATTCTAACAATTTATCTTATTACTATCATTTACCATGTAGGTCAATAAGTCTATTAGACTTCGACATTTGTACTACATCTGCACCTTTATTTGGTATTCCAAAAAATCTGAGTATCCCAGTCACTTCTCAAGAAGAAGATCCATCGTCATCGAACCAACAACCTTCGTCGAAAAGGCACTGCACCATTTCTGACATTCCTACTGCATCCATTACACCAATCCAAATTCTAATCAAAGCAATAAATCCTTACCATTCAAACTGGTGCATAAAAGGATATGTTCAAATAAAGACACCTCTTCGACAATTTCAAAATCAATATGGTCCTGGCAAAGTGTTTGGCTTCGACCTCTACGATACAGAAGGTGGGGAAATACACATTACATGTTTCAACAATGTTTCCGATTCTTTCTTCGACAAAATCCAAGTTGGAAATATGTACATTGTCTCAAAAGGCAATGTCAAAATGGCTAATAAAAAATACAACCAGTTAAACAATGACTGGGAAATTTTGTTAAATGCTACATCTACCATAGACCATGTTTCCAACGAAAATAGATCCAACCCAACAGTGCATTTCAATATCAAATCAATCAATGATATCAGAACAACAAACGTCAACTCCATTTTTGATGTTCTTGGTATTGTTACTAGCATTTCCAATCCATGCACCATACATAGAAAAGACGGCTCAGAAGTTACAAGACGAACAGTAAATATTCAAGACATGTCTGGATATAACATGGATGCAATATTTTGGGGAGATAATTTTGATGGCGTATCGAAAGAAATTTCCAGCTTATGTACTACAGGAAATTATCCCATCATAGCAATCAAGTCTGCTCGTGTTGCCGAATTTAATGGAAAAAATGTCGGTACTACAACAAGATCAATTATTCTTGTAGATCCTGACATCGAAGAGGCTCATATCCTAAAGTCATGGTTTAGAAAAGAAGGTTCCACTACAACTTATACACCACTGACAAGAAGATATTCACCTTATTTTGTCCATCAACCCAAAAAAATAACAATTGCAGATATTTACAATATCGAGTCCTCAGATATAGCTGCATTCTACCAAGTCAAGGGAACAATTACAAAAGTATGGATGGACAATTTTTATTACCTATCATGCCCATCTATTGTGGATAAGAAAAAATGCATGGAGAAACTCATTCCAAAGAATGCAAGCACATGGTTTTTCCCTAAATGCAACACCGAAGTAACTGACTGTGATTACAGATACTTACTAAAGATAGATATACAAGATCACACTGGTCAATTACTTTCAACAGTTGCTTTCAAAGACGCAGTGTCTACAATTCTTGGAGTTAATGCAAAGGACTTCTATTTGTTATCTGAGGATCCTGATGTAATAAAGGAAATTGTCTTTAAAGCACTCTGGACAGATCACATCTTCACACTATCAGTGAAGACAAAAACATTTAGAGACATATCACGCTTGAAATGTGTTATCATCAAAGAAGAGAACTTGCATTTCTCAACAGAATGCAACAATATCCTCCAAGCAATCAATAAAATTTCAATATCATAGATAAATATGATTACAAGTACTATCATAGAGAAAATCTGTGTTATTATGGTGTATGGTTACTACATCTCAGGCCAATTGTAAACAATATGTCATGGCAGAAAAGACACTTGGTTTATGTCTTCCAAATTCATAATCTATTTTCTTAACTATCACTATGAATTTACCAGTTGGTATTTACTCATAGAGAAATTCTGTGTTACGCTACGTGAAAATTATCTCTCCACAACATATTATATTGTAATATGTCATCAATGTAATGTTTGTGGCAAATCTATTTGAAACATGTGTTATTGGGTATTCGATCAAAAATAGTCTTCCAATCTAACTTAACTATATCGCTTTTGCCAAACAGAGTCAAATCTTCCTCTATAGTTACAAATCACTAAAAATTATTCTCAAACACATTGTTTGAATAATATATTAACAAAATTAAATTGTAAACTTCAATTTCTTTTTTCCCCTTCCATACAATAACATGGTTGCTGTCTCTCCAACTAACATTGTCACTCCATCTCAATACTTCAACTTTTCCCCTATTAACAAATCAACCAACTTTACACATTACATATCCAATTACATTCATATACATCTCTAAAATACTTAAATATAATCTCAAACATATTGTTATCAACACGTTACACATCTTATTATCTTCCTCTATAGCTAGAAATTACTAAAACCTCATTTCAAACATGTTTTTCTAATAACATATTAACAAAAAAAAATTGCAGGCTTCAATTTATTTTTTCCCCTTCCATACAATAACATGGTTGTTCTCTTTCCAACTAACATTGTCACTCCATCTCTCTTTCATGTAGGTGCATTAACTTGTCGGAATGTCTACTACTTCTAATGATGAACGCACACGAAGATACTATGCAGAAAATAAAGAACAAATAAATGCATGTCGACATGCAACTTATCATGCTAAAAAAGCCCTCAAAGATTCCCAAACAAACAAAAGGCAAAAGAAAAGTCAAAATTCATCGTCAAGAACATACGATGGAAATTCACAATTTCCATCAAACAATTCTCACTTCGAAAACAATTCTCTTTCCCAATTTACAAGTCTACCATATTCTCATCAAACCACTCTACCAAATTCATCCACAGCTCATTCGCCACCACACTCCATTCCACATGCTTTCGACGATGCTCATAATAATGATGCTCAAACAAATTCATCCATACCTCATTCAACCCCTCCATCCATTACACATGCTTTCAACAACGTTCATACTAATGATGCACAACGTGAATTCCGTGCAAGAATTGATAGGCTTGCACCTAAATCACCATGCTCCATTTGTCTTGAATCCTATCTTGGAATCCATATCCGCATGTCGAACCAAATCTATTGTTGCTACAGATGCATGTCTGAAAAAAACATTCATCGTTTCTCATTATCAAATAACATGGACCCTGGTCCTCAACCACCTGTCCTGGCTGCTCTTTCACAAATAGAATAAATTCTTATTGCTAGGGTTAACCCTATCATCCAAGTAACACATGCACGTGGTGGCCAATATAAATACACTGGCCAAACAATTTTCTTTCCACAAGACATTACAGAAATAGCATGCATGTTGCCACAACGTGTTGAAGACTTGGATATTTTAATCGTTACCCGTCAAAGTAATGACAATCAAGCTTATGACTGCATTGTAAGTAGACATCGAGTTCTTGCCGCATTAGAATACAGATTGACAAATGATCCTTACTATAGGAATGCTTGCATTGATAACAATGCACTTGCATCATTACCAGAACTCCCAACCGATATCTCCGCCTCCCTTCACCATTCCAATACCACAGATCCAACTACTCAACTATCAATCAAAACACCAATTTTCCCCTCTGAAGATTCCGTAGACCAATACCCACACCATACATCATCATTCATTCCCACTATACCTAATATAAATACATAAATCCAAGAAATACAACATTATTTACATGCATACAACCACCATTCTACTGCTACAATCCAATGGCCACCAATAAGCTTATCCCCAATCAATGAATACAACACAGAAGGTCTACTCTCTATGGCTTTCCCAACCCTATTCCCCGTAGGAGCTGCATTACCTAATCAACCAAGAATAAAGACAGTGCAATTACATGAATACGCACTTCATCTTCTGCATTACCATGATAACAGATTTGGCAAGCACCCTCGCTTCCGCTACTACATATACAATCTGATGATGCGTCATCGCAGTCAAGCAACAACATCCTTCTTTGTAAAAAAAAACATCGGAGATGGCTTCCCAACATCAATCCAAGAATTGAACATCCGATTACAACAATTTCCAGATGACAAATTGGCAGAACAAGTGATGCGTTTCGGAAGCTCTCTACGTGGCACAAGATCTTTTTGGCACAAAGCTAAAAATGAACTGACAAACATGATATCTCAACTCGGCTGCCCAACGTTATTCTTCACATTAAGTGCAGCTGATACAAAATGGCCTGATCTTCATGCAATCATGCCAGGAATTCCACCTTCTGATGCTGCAATACAACACAAATGGAGGAATGATAACATTATCTCTAATCCCCACTTAACATCACTATATATGCACCACAGATTCACAATATTTCGTGAATTTATCTTGGAAAAACACTTGCAAACAACAGACTACTAGTACAAGTATACACTCTACCACATTACTTTCATAATTCTTCATACATCAAACTCCTTCTATTTCAAAATTTCCTAACAAACAAACATCCTTCGCAGGTATGAATGGCAACATAGAGGATTAGCACACATCCATGGCTTCCTCTGGATACAAAATGCACCTGATATGGATACTCTTAATTGGGATAACATAGCAGCAGTTGATAGTGCTAAACAATTGTTCGACAAATACATATCAGCTTGGAACCCTCGGCTTTCTACAATTTCTAACTAATCAATTTCTCAAACAAATGTAGAAGACCCTTGCTTATTGTATACGTCAAATATTCTTAGAAACAATCCTTTTGATGATTATGTCCAACTTATCAATTGCATTGAGAGACACACAAAATGCACTGAAAAGACATGCCTCAGGAAAAAAGGCTCTTCATTCGAATGCTGATATAAAGCACCTTGGGAATTACATGCACATTCCTCCTTGTTCATTGAATCCAATGGCCAAAAAACATACACTCCTGCTCGCAATGATGATCGACTAAATACCCATAACCCTACCATCCTATCTATTTGGCGTGCAAATATTGATTGCCAACCAGTACTCTCAATCCATGTCGTTCAGAAATATATTGCAAAATATGCATCCAAAGCAGAAAAAAAATCCGAAACATTCCATGACATGCTACCTAGAGTTGTACTTGCTTCACCTAATGTTGATCGAGCAACATCTGCATTCCAAAAATTCCTTGCAGAAACTCTTGTCGATCGTGACATAGGAGCATAAGAAACCTGTCATATGATACAGAAATTACCACTAACACTGTGTAGTCGCTCCTTCTTCCCCTTAAATGTAAGCCAACAAATCTATATGCGCCTTCCACATAATAACACCACAACTCCTCCATCACCACACTTCATAGATACACACATCCATCGACCATCTCCCTTAGAATCCATATCACTTATAGAAATAGCAAGATCATGGTAATATGATCCCTGTCATAAGACAAACAAAGGGAAACAAAGACCCGAACAAGAAATTATTCGTATCATACCGCGCTACTCCTCAATACCATCCACAACTGACTCTTCTTATGCTGACTTCTGTAGAGTTGAACTTATGCTTTACAAACCATTTCTCCATATCGCGAGTGACATAGGAAATTCTGCTGAAGAATTTATCAGAAATTGGCAAGCATTTCGTCCATTCTACAAACCTTGGCATCAACATCGGACACTATCTGATATCGATCCTCCTACAAATGATAACACAACTACTCAAGAATTCCATCCTCCAGAAAGCATGGACCTAAACGAATGGGAATTACTCTCTCAGTTGTACCTTACAGACGAACTGCTCATAAATGACATTCAAATGCTTGGTCTTCGTGATTTCGATGACAACCATAATTGGAATGCTACAACTATTCCACTGCATCTCCAAGAAATAGGCACACATTTCATTGAGAATAATCTCTCTCTCCATCGCATTATTCAAAAAAATATAGATACTTTAATGTGCCTTAGCTCATTATCTTCAATGCAAAAAAAAGCTCTCGATATTATTTGTGCTCACTCCAGTAAGAAGGATATCTTACCTGCTCTGCTAATGATAATACAAGGCACTGCTGGAACTGGGAAATCCCTTCTTATAAATTGCATCAGAGAAATGCTCATAGCACTTGCTGGCTCAGAACCTTCACCGATCATGTTCCTAGCCCCTACAGGTGTCGCAGCATTCAACATACAAGCATCGACAATCCATTCCGCTCTCCACCTTCCACTAAAAGATCCTACACCATTAGAAGGCAATGCTCTTGAAAAATTTCAAGAAGAACTCAAGCATATTAGGTACATACTAATTGATGAAATGAGCTTCATTGGACCTAAGCTTCTTCACCAAGTTGATCAACGTCTTCGTGAGGCATTTCCATTAAAAAGAAACTTTCCATTTGACGGTTGTTCGATCATATTAGTTGGTGATCTCGGCCAGTTACCACCCGTCAAAGACATACCACTATATGCAGGGACAAGTTATGGAACCGCATTGTGGAACACATTCACAACAGTCATCACATTGGACAAAATATTTCGTCAACAAGGTCAGAAAAGTGCTCAAGTTATTTTCAGAAACGTCCTCCAAAACATTAGAAATGCAAATCCAACAATCGAGGACTACAACATCCTTATGACGCGAACAGACTCTTTCTTGTCTGAAGATGAAATACAGTCTTTCCATGATTCTATACATCTATTTCCAACAAACGCTCAAACATTGGAGCATAACAAGAAAATGATCAAATCTTTAAACACTCCAGTTGCAAGATCAATCGCAGAAGATGACACCACATATTCTACATTCTTTTCAGACGAAGAGCAACTAGAGAAATTTGTCTACCTCTGCAAAGGGCAAAAAGTATTGTTGACTTCCAACCTTTGGGTTTCAGCAGGTCTTGTTAATGGTTCCCTCGGAGAAATCATATCCATCTTCTACAAGGAATCAACTTCACCTCCATAACTCCCAACATTTGTAGTAGTTGAATTTCCAAAATACATCGGCCATGCTTGGGATGAAACAAACCCAACTCACTTGCCGATTCTAGCAATAAAAAGAAACGGTCGTACGCAAATTCCACTAAAAATGGCTTGGGCTTTAACTATACATAAATCTCAAGATATGACTCTCCAACAAGCAACAATAGACATTGGAAAAACTGAACGACAAGGCCTCACGTTCACAGCAATTTCAAGAGTCCCTTCACTACAGAGTCTCCGAATTTGCCCTGCATTCAGTTTCGATCGTTTCATGAAAATGAAAGACAACAAAAATATTGCTCGTAGAAAACAAGCAGAAGAACGTCTTCGTTCAATGTCTTCTACAAACGACCAACTCCATTCCATGTGTTAACATTAGAAAAAGGTTTACACATATCATCACCTCCATAATATTCTCATCAAATATCATTTCTACCTATTACAAACAACTTCATTTACTCATTATTAATACATAGTTAAAAAATTTAAATTCGTTACATAATTCTTAACTACTTCATTTTAACATTTTCTATCTCTTGAAACAGAACACATGGACTCAAAGATATCATAGCTACAAAGCCACTGCATTCCAAATCTAACATCTCGTAAAGGTTTGGAAATATTATAAACTCCAAAAAAATTTTAATCACACAACATTTCTACCTCCTAACATTAACCTTATTTACTGATTATTACTAAATGGTTCAAAATATACATTCTTGATATAATGCTTACCTATTTGCATCTATCAATTTCTTTGTTTTGAAACAGAAAACGTGGATTCCCAGATCTCGCTACTGCAAAACTATAGCGTAGAGATAGATTCAACAATTCATTCATTGCAGGAGATACAAAAAAGGTTCCTGCCAGTACCAAATCCAAATGTGCCACTATACAGACTACGACCAACTATAGATTTATTACTTCAAATAAAATCTACTATCAAACGTATAGTCCACATACACGAACGAGATAAATTGAGAAAAGCAAGAGCAGAATGGCAATCCAGAAATAGGCACCTACAATTCCGAATAAATCTCCAATGGTGTTCAGTCTGCCATCAACCGACCTACATCTACGACTGAACGTTTCCAATCACATATTACAGGTAACTTCAATTTCAATCACTATTATTTCTTTATAATAGAATTCACAGAAAATCTCATTGAAGTCAACTTCAACAAGGTATTTTCCATTTCCAAATAAATATATATTCTTCTAACTTAAAAAAAAAAAATTCTTTGCAGGTTCCTTACTACATCAACATATCTCCTCAATCTTCACCAAGCTCAGCATCAATCATTCTCCTCATGATACACATGTAATCTTTTACAAAAAGCATAATATCATCGCAACATACTAACATGCAATGTACATTTCTACAATTGCACATTCTTCAAAATAACATTTCAAACATTGTACATTCTTATACTCTCACGTAATATAAATAAATTTACATCAGCTAACCTTTCCATTACATATTCCACTTATTCTCAACAATATAATTATGTATTCTTTTCAGTATCATATTATTACAATATTATAACTCCTAATAAATATAAAAAACTTCAAAATGCCTATATCAAACATTATACATTCTATATACATATCTCCAATGACATTAACATATATCAAATTACACCTCAATCTCATTCTACCATCTTCCTTACGACGTTTCCTTTGCAACATCAGGTGCAATTGCTAGTTTACATACAATTACAATTACAAATACAATTACAATTTTAGAATTTTACATACAATTAGAATTACAAATATTACAATTTTACAATATCATGATAATTTAATATTAAATTAATTAATAAACATCATGATCATGATAACCATCGTACAAACATCATATTCGACTAAAAATAACATTCAAATTTGCTAACATAATCATGATCATGATCATCTAACAAAACACAATTAGCATTGTATAACATCATAAAAACACAAACATCAAATATACATCTCATGTGAAACAACTGCTATCACATACACATCTATCTGCAAGCTGCACATTAAATTAACATATCTAACATGACATAAAAATATACACATCATGATGATCACCAACATGTAAATTAAGTACAACTGCAACATGAACATAAAATACATTCACCATATATATATATATATATATATATATATATATATATATAACTGAATAATGTAAAAAAATTACAACTGTAATACAAATGTCATATATCAGTTGGTGGTACATCATCAATAACAGTACTAGTCAAGGCCTGCTCAGTCAATGGTGCAGCCTCGACAAGCTCAGATACATGTTGATCATCATGTGCCTATTGATCTGGTACTGGTGCCTCATGCTGATCAGGATCAACTATCGGCTACTCATCGTGAAGACTCAACATGCTTGATGTTCTAGCCTGCTCATGATCATGAGTACTGTTGGATGCTGCAGGCTGCTGACTCGACGTGGCCGATGGTCAAGCCTGCTCTCCATGATGATTGCTGGTCGATGCTAGTGGAGGCTGCTCATCTGGCGTGGCACAAGGTGAATGATGGTTACTCCCCTGATCGTTATCACCAGATGATGCATCGCTTCTCATGGATTTTTGATCATGTGTTGTGTCCCGACGATGCCTATAACGTGCAAGGGCCCTCCTCATCCACATAACTAATGTCGTAGCTCCTACAACATGCCACATAAGGCTGTACATGTCACGCGTCATGCCTCTCCACATATGTACCAGCCTACCATAGGCCTGTATGTCTCTCATAGTAGTGGGCCTTACTCCTGCCTCAAAAACCAATTCACAGAGTTGGTCTCTCAAGTCCATCCTCAATCTGCTATCAAGCCTACCGCACCTAGCAAAAGGTGGTACTGATGCACCAGCAGGAGTAGGTCTCTTTGCACTGACCTCATGATCGTCAACACCTTGCATATCCTGATTGTCATCAGGACCCACACCTGGATCATTTGGTGGCGCTGGCATGTCCTCACCATCAAAAGACCCAATGTATACAAAATACATACAAGTACACAATAATAATTAGACAATTTCATTACACAATTTAATAAAAACAAGTTAAAGAACATGTTAGAATAACTTTAAATAAAACAATCATATTACCTTTATCATTCGGCAGCTCATCATCTATGAAGAGGATGTTGGCACACCCTCGCAAATCCAAACCAGCATAAGGACAGGGGTCCATAACGAAGGGAATCTCGTCAACATTGGCTAGAAAATCCAGTGCATCATGCGATATTCTCGCAGAAAAGTCAGTCTTGCCCATCTTGGGCATAATCTGTCCCCACATGTGCATATGTGCATCCAACATCATCCTACGAGTCTACCGAACAAAAGTAGGCCTCGTCTCTGGAAACCTCTCAAAAAATAAACAAAAAAGCTCTGAACCAAAAGGGAAGTTTTCCCTCCCTTGTGCATGAGCACGAAATCTATCTAAGGCTGTACATAACTGCCGCAAAACAATGGAAGACCACCTGACAAGTCGTGGCTCCTATTATCACTCTAGTAATTCCCAAGTTGTGAGATTTTGATTTAAAGTTTAAGAACACTAGAGGTAACCACAAACCTACTTTTAAACTCTAGGATCTAGCCTTCCTAGGGTTCAGAGAGGGCTCTCTCTCTAAGATTTAACTTTGTTTTGATAATAAGATATTAGGCTAGTTATGATTGTGTAATTTGGTTTTGATTTTGTTGGATTTTGTGGGAAAAATCACTTACTGAGATGGATAGTGGGAAATTTGATTGTCCATTGGGCTAAGGAGTCAAAATTCAAACAAACAGAACTAGGATCAAGGTCAAAAAGTCAAATGTTTTCGGGGAAAGATAGATAATCCTTTGAAGATCTTGGAAGGTTGTTCGGTGAAGTGGTTTGATCAGGATAAAGAGAAATGAAGGGTTCTTTAATCCAGAAAATGGAAGTAGTAGGAAGAGGTTAAATGAAAGAGGGAGCAATTAAGGGTTCCCTACTCTGGAAATCAACAGAAAACATAGAAATGATAAACAGTAAAGATAGGGTGCTTTTAAAAAATCCTAAAATAATACTCCTATTTATTCATTCAAATTTGGAACACATATATGGATGCATGAAACAAAAAAGATTTATCAATGAAAATTATACAGTACTTCACTTCAATGGCTCATCACATGAATCCTGAAATATGATGCTAGTTGATCTGATCCAATCTCCTACTCGAAATTTGCAACACAAAAAGCCTTCAAGTCCAACAAAAATGACTATAGAAATCTTCAACAATTTATTCCACACTAATACTTATAAAGATGAAGTATTTATACAATATTGTTTACAAAATATCATAGAATTCTTCTAGGAATTATCTAAGGGAAAATAAAATATCTTTACAACAAAATAGAAACAGTTGCTTAACAAATCAGCAAGCTGTCCAATTTATCCAAATGAAATATAAACTAATTGTGGATTTTGTGCAGCTGCCTGCCTTGGTGTCCTCTTTGCTGGCCAAGATATTTCAAATTCGTTTCGAAATATGATCTTCTTTATTTTATACTCTTTTACTCTAAATTTTTTAATCTCTGATACTCTTTAACTTGGATTTTTTTTAACTGGATACTCTTTAACTCTGTAAAAATTTGTTTTACTGATGTAATAAATTCTGAAAAATCCGCAAACTATTTTTTTTATTTTATCTGTTTTTTAACTTTCACAGTAAATCAGTAAGTGATTGCCAAGCTTCATCATTTGGAATTTGTATATTCTTCAGCCTCCTGAAATTTTCATCTGCATTAGTATATCTAGCAAAAGTTGGTTTTATGAAAAACAAATGTCTTATCTCATGCTGCAGATAAAATAAATCTTCAAAACTTCTGAGTAAGACCTTCCCTGTTGGAATGCCTTGTCCACTTGTCTTTTCAACCTGTTATTTTTCATACTCTCTAATTTTCTTATTATAATCCTCCCGTGGCATCAATTTGTCATTAATGACAAGAATGTTAGGCAAAATTATTTCCCTCAATTTTTCAAATTTAACCATAAACTTGGTTATGGTTATATTCATACTTTCACATTTCTCTTCAAGCTGTTTCATTGAATTATTTTTTGAGATGACTTTCCTTATTTCAAGGATTGTCTCTGTCTTATCAGTTATTTGTATTTCTTCCAACTCTTGCATTCTTTTGTTGTTGAAAAACTTGATCAATTCTATGGCTTGTTCAGGTTTATTTCCTAGCTCATCTTTGGTTTTCTGAATTTATGCTAGTGTTGCCTTTAATAAATCTCTATGTTCAAAGATTACCTGAATTGAGGGCCACACATAATTGATGGCTACAACGATTTTTTTCCATAAATAGTTTTTCACATATGATATTGGTTCCTTTAAGGTCAAATCCTTTTGAAGTTTCTTCAGTTTTTCATTTAACATATTAGGCCTTTGCTCATGAGTTTTGGCATTGATTTGGGCTAGCTTATTTGTATCCTCAAGGTTATCAATCATCTTTTTCAATATGTTAATCTCACTTGTCTGAAGTGACATTTTTTCATGGCTTTTACTAATTTACTAGCCTCATCTGTGGGTTGAGATGTTGTAGTAGATGACTCTGTGGTTGAAGTTGTGGATGATGTCACTGGCACTCCAGTAGCCAGTGGTTCTTTTGGTGCCAACTCTTCTTCCAGAGTTGAAGGCACGACAATAGTAACTATGGGAGTTACTAAAGGAGTTTTTTTTCTTTTTAGTAGTTTCTCTTTCATGGAAAAGCTTGTCCATTTGAGTTTCCAATTCTTTGATCTGTCCCGTTAACTGAAAAATTAAGTTCATCATGTCATCCTTGTGATTTTTCTCTTGTACTATTTCTCTGGCTTGAGGATGTTCAGTTGATGGCAACTTAAGATGTTTCCTCAATGCTGTAATGTCCTCATTATTCTTCTTTACTAACTATTATGTTGCTTTGACATTAGCAGGATCATATCCTACTTGGAAAACTAACTCTTCTAAAGACTTAATCTTTAGGTCTTTAGAATGTAATGAGGCTTTGTGAACCTTCATTTAATCTTTCATGTTTATAATTGTGTTCTCAAATTTTTTAACACTCATATCCTTGGTTGTAGTGGTAGAATACAAGATCTCTGAACTCTTTCTATGAAATTCTATCTGATCAAGTGCATGAATTTTCTCTATTTGTACTTCTAGATTAACCTTTTTGTAGTCTGCAACTTTATTCACTGTAAGCTGTAACACTGACATGATCAAATTTTTATTTGAGTAATCAAAGCTTGATAAAAGTATGTTTTGTACACTTGGTGTTTTCTTCAAATATTGAGAATAAATCTCATTTTTAATCTCTTCATTCTTTGTTTTAATATGCTTGTATTTTTCTCTTATATCAAGATCCTTTTCCTCTGGTGTCTATGAGGATGATGCTTCTAATTTCTGTGATTTTTCTATCATTTATGTATTTGAATTATCAATCTATTCCTCATTCAGATTCTTTGTAATTGGCTCATTTGTATTGACTGTAGCAGCATCTTTATTTGTTACTGAGACATCTGTTTCTTCAACCTCAATAGTTACTTTCTCTTTACCTACTGAGTCTATCTTAGGCTTTTTATTATATCTTAACTTGAACCCATTCTCAGTAGTGGCTTCTACAATGTAAGTTCCTTCTTCTATAACCCTTTTAGTGGCTTTCTTTGCTTGATTTGCAGTTTGTAAGGTGTGACTAGTATCACCCTGCTTTACTGCATCTATGAAAGTGTTTTCTACCCATTCAATCTGATTGACATATTTCTCAATTTTTGGGTTTTTCTCATGAATATAGGGTGTTAACTTGCACTTAACCCTCATTTTTCTCAGTATTCCTTGTGGATCATAGTTACAGGAGAAACTCTCTTCAAATCTGTACTCTAGTAAATGTTTGGCTGCTTCTGTCTCTTCATCTCTGTGATTACAAATAAGTGGTCCCACCTGATTCTTTAACTTGAATTGTGTTTTCTTCTTAGCTGCTAAGAAGTTAATAGAATCATAATTCAAGATTTTCTTGATATACTCCAAGGCAAAAACCCTCATTGGTACAAATTTAGGCATTTTTTAGGGTAGAAGATTACAGACAAAAACTATGATTTTTGTGTGTTTTTCATACAAATACCAATCTCCAGTCCTATTTTTCTCAGATAGCTGTAGGATTTCCTTCATTTCATAATTGATCCTTGGTTGTTCAGTGTTGGTCAACATATTGATCAATCGATGGAAAAAATTATCTGTGAAATCTGTGAAAGTGACTTTTGAGGACTCTTTTCTAATCAATGAAGTCCAAAATATGACTGAAAGTGGATTTTCTTCTATATCAAACTTCTGGAGAGTTATAGGGAATTTGTCTGCTTGAAAATACAAAAACATATGGAAGAGAAAAGATGTGTATTTAAACACTCCTTCAGTTGCTAACTTGATCAGTTAGTCATGGATATTGTCAGCAATGTACTCAACATAATTGAAAATTACAGAGGGAGGCTATCCTGGTGAAAAAGTAAATAGAAACCCTAGGATGTAATCATCAATATGCTCATCTATAAAGTATCCTAGGATAAATGACAGCATGGAAATGACATGTCTAGATCCCTCTGGAAATTTTGAAGTAGAATATGGAGGATTGATCTGAGGAATTTCCACATGTAAGGCCATGCATACTTGAAAGATATGAAATATTTTGCAAAAATCAAGGCTAATGTAAAAATTTGTAAGTGCCTCTATTGACAAAGGAGCTGCGTTAGGATCTGGTTTGAGTTGTAATATTTGGTTTATGGATGTAGCAGTAATTGTAAACAATACCTCTATATTTACATTCATCATTGTCCTATTTTCAGGTGAATAGTAACTTTGACACAACCTAATAACCTCTGGGAATTGATAAGTGACTGGAAAAACATATTTGGGAAGGTTTTATTCCCAAATATGGACTTCTTCAACCCGATCTAAAGACTTTTCATAGCTCTAGTAGTGGAGGTCTAACAAATTAAATTCAACTGCTGGATCTACTATTTTGTAGTCTACATCCGCTAAAGGGATGTGCTCAATGTCTACAATAGGAGGTTGTAGAGGATTCACAATGATGTGAGTCTTGGAGGATACAGCTGGAGTAGATTTAGGCATTTTTAGGCTTTTAGGACCTCTGAAAAATGTGTTTTTAGGATTTCTGGTTTCTTTTGTAAGATTAAATGGTTTACAAAAGTATTTTTTACTCTGACAGAGCTTCTTGGATGAAAATAAGTAGAATATGGTTCTTTTCTTGGATTTTTCTTTCAATTTTTTACTTTGAACTATGTTACAGACTCTCACTAGTTATGAAAATAAGAAACAATGGTTTCTTAAGCTTTTTCAATGGATATTGGACTAAAAAATTGTTTTGAATCAAGCACAGAGGGTTAGGTTACCTGCAGAGGATTTCTAGGCTTTAATTGGAGTTTTATATAGTATCTAAAACCAGAAAAAACTCAATATTTTCCTTCTAAAACTGAGCACAGTATAAAACATGGTTTTATAAAAAATTTGACAGGGTTTAGCCTCTTTTTTGGACAATTTTAAAGGATTTCTTGGAGTGAATATTCTTATACAGGTTTCAAGTGTCCTTTTAGATTGATAACAGGCTCGATTTCTTCGAAAAATACCTGTTTTACATAGGTATGGGTCTTTCAAATAAGTTCTGATGCGTTTGATAGGTTTGCAGTATCTTCTAGAAGCAATTCAGGACTTCAAGCAATATTCAATAGAAATAGGCGAGCTTTTCACTGGTTCTGGGCATATAAATTGTGCAAAGGCTTTGTTCTCTAAGTCAATATGGCAAATACAGTGATATAACACAGAAGAAGTGAATAATGGTGTTTTTTAGAGTTTATTAGGCATTTTAGGTTTATTCTTGCTTGCAAAAAATGTAAGTCACATCGAGAAATGGGCGGTTTTTCAGCTTCAAAGGATAGAAACCATGAGTGGTTATCGCATGCGTTTAAGGTGGTAAGATATTTCAATTGAATCGAATGTGATCCAATCAAAACGAGCCATGTGGAGGAGAGAGAAAATGCTGAAACAACCTATTTCGCATGGAATGGATTGTGTTTATAATCGCACAACTTAAATTGCGATATAATATTTTGTTCGTTGGATTTGAAAGAGGTAATTCGAATGGTCGCGATTTAATATGAAGTTTCTCTGCGTTGAGAGGTGGTGTCTGGGGTTTAGTGATACAGCGGGATATGTTTTTAAATTTATAAATATGCATTTATAAAGTTTAAAACTTTGTGTTATATGATTGGCAGAGGGGTAAATTTTTTTATGTTTTCAACTTAAAACATTTAAAAAGTGTTTCGACCAATGGTGCATGTATTTATATTATATGGCATAAAACCTTAACAGGTATTTTAATACCATAGGGGTGGGGTATTTTTTTTTTGATATGTTTAAACCTATGGGAATAAAGAGCGGGTATTTATTTCGTCACATGGGATATATAACATAGGTTAAAACTTTAAATACTGGGTTTTTGGGGTTATTTTCTTTTAAAGGATTTAATAATATAAAGGAAGGGTATAATTTAAGGATTTAATTATATAAGTTAGAAATTAATATGAAATGAATGCGTAATGTATGAAACGAATTAAAATACATAATTTAACCCTAAGTAAAGTGTAAAATAGGTAATAAAGCATAGTTCTTTCCCATTTTTGTGTTTTACAAATGAACTTAGGATAAATGTATTTTTTAGGATTTTGTGTGTTTCTGAATGAAGATGAAATTAATTATGTAGGGTTTTTAATTTTACTAAGCAAAAGGGTATTTTACTTAGGAAAAGGGATCATAATCTTGGAAAAGGGTGAATATGCTGATGAAATGGGTTTTATGTAGGGAATCTAGTATTTTTAATCAATCAGTTATTGAGCCTTGGGTCTGGTCCCAATAGAAGTTAGAGAAATGCTTAGAACATCTTTAACTGAAGGTTTCGAATACTGGATCATTGTGGGGGAGGTTAAATTAGTAATTTTTTCCCGATGATGCTTTATTACATGTGTTTCACAACTTATTTCTACATACCCATCATTATTTGTAACATTTTTTACTTCATTTTCATGGGTGCGTTTAAGCTTGCAACCCTAAATCCTTTTGTTTTCCAAAACATAAAACTATCTAAGTCTAACCTTATTTCATCTTAGGGCTCATATTAAACTATTGAGCTCCTCATTTATTCTCTAACTATCTTCTGATATGTCAAGTTTAAACGGTTTGACATATCTTTATTCTCTCTCTACAACATGAAATTCAAAGCATGAAAAGTTAAGATTAAACAATTTAACTAATCATGGATAATGCATTTATTGAAAATATGCACATAATAATTATTCTTAAGTTAAAATTAAAGAGTAGTGGCATTTTGACTTGCTCACTTTCAGGTCTTATTTTTATCTCTTTTTATTTTTGGGGTTTATTCTTTTTCTAATTCCTTTGATCTTTATTTTAGGACTTTACCCTCTTTTCATTTTTTTATTATTTTCAAAATATGGTAAAACAACTTGCAGAAAGCAAGGTATGTACATATTTACAAGACTTTCAAAGTCAATTAAAAAATTATGAACCCTATTATTATAGGACCCTAACAGTGGCTCCACATGAGGATGACATTTCCTGGTGAAATGTCAAGAGCTTTTAAGACTAGTAGCCTTTGAATTTTGACTGTGATGACCCTGTAAGTATCTTATGATCTCTGCAATTATTCATAATTATGATATTTTACCTCTCAAAGCTTAGCGCCTTCTCTCTGGGCTTCAAATTTGTTTGGAAAACATCTAATCCAACCTAAAATCTTCAATGTATATGTACAATGATCAAATTAAATGAAAATAACTATTTTTTTATCTCAGAGGAGTAGTAGTGGTTTAGCATTCTACCATTTACTGGTCCATATAACATATTTGATCCTTCCATTTCTTTCAGATAGAAAGCATTGTTACCTCTGTAACCATAAATCACATAAGGTCCTTTCCATAGAAACTCAAATTTTCCATTTTTACCTTTGTCTTCTCTTCTTGAATCCCATTTTAAAACTTTATCTCCAATGTAGAAATAATCTTCTTTAGTCTTTTTGTCAAAAAAAATATTTATCTTATCCTGGATAACTTGAGACTTAATGTAAACCTCTTCCCTTGTTTGTTGCAAGTGAATGGTTTGATTTATCCTTATTTGAATATCATTTGTTTCAACTTGTAACTCTTGGATAATCTTCATTACTTGTACTCCTAAGGGAGATAGAAAAGAAACATCCATTCCATAGACAAGCTGGTAAGGGGATGTACCAATATATATTTTGGTTGTAAGTCTATTTGCCCATAAGGAATTGACTAACTTCTTGTTCCAAGTGTTTTTGTTATCTTCTATTAAATTTTTGATGATTTTTACAAGGCTCTTATTTGAAGATTCAACTAGGCCATTACCTTGTGGATAATATGCAGTAGATTGGCCTAGGGTAATCTGATATTTATGGAAAAATTAAATCATCTTTTTAGATTTCAATGCAGCAGTATTGTCAATAATTATATTTTGTGGACATCCAAATATTGAAAGTATGTTGCTTTCTAAAAAGGAGATAATGATAGTATCTGTGGCTTGTCTAAAGAGTATGGCTTCAATCCACTTGGTAAAATAGTCATTGGTTGTCATAATCCACTTGTGTTGGGCTGATGATGGGAGGTGAATCTCTCCAATGAAGTCAAGACCCCATTGTTGAAATGGAATTTTAGTTGAAATGGGCTTTAATGGCAGGGGTAATAGCTTTTTCTTACCCTCAAATATTTGACACTTGTGACAGGAGGTCACATACCTTTTAACTTCTGCAAACAAAGTAGGCCAGTAAAAACCAGCTCTCAGTATTTTTTCTGCAGTAGTCTTGCAGTAGAGATGCCCTCCACAGTCACCTGCATGAAATTCTTGTTATACTTTGTCAGATTCTTATTTTAACAAACAACTTAACGAAATCCCACTATGATCCTTCCAAAAAATTACATTGTCTAATATACAAAATCTTACTGCCTTAAGCTTTAAGAATATAGCTTTTGTTCTTGATAATCCAGGAGGAGCTTGTAAGTTTAGTAATACAAATATGATATCTGCATACCATGGTGAGTCTAAAAAGGCTTCACTGATCTGTGGAGTCGCCATCTCTTCTTGATCATCTACTTGGTCAATAAAATTTATGTCTAGGGCATGACAATTTATCAATTTTTTTCATTTTATCTCTATGTCATATTCTATAATTGTGGCACCACTTACCTCTTCTACCATCAGGACCATCCTGAGTTAGAATTTCTTTTACTACTGCATTTCGGACATAGGAAATGATGTGAGAATAGAGAATATACACTCTGAAATCTTTAATGGCCTTTACCAAAGCTAGGGCCTGTTACTCCATGATATTGCATTTCAAAGTAGCAACTCTAAGTGTTTTGCTAAAGAAAGCTATGGGCCGTTCATAACCCTGGTCATTTTTCTGCAGTACAACAACAACAATGGTGTGTTATGAAGCAAATGATAAAATGATGAAATGTTTTTGAAAGTCAGGACTTATAAGGACTGGGGTTTTGGTTAAGACTTGTTTGATGGATTCAAATGATTTTTTGGCCTCAATAGTCCATTTAAGAACTGAATCTTTTTCAAGCATGTTGTTTAATTCTCTAATTATTTCAGCTAAATTGGAAATGAATCTTCTTAAAAAGTTAATTTTTCGTAGAAAAGCTTGTAAATATTTTATCTTTCTTGGAGGACTAATGTTAAGAATTGCTTCTATTCTAGTTCCTTCCTTAGAAATTATGTTTCCTAGTAACTTGCCTTCTTCTAATCCAAACAAGGTTTTTTAAGGGTTTAAAGAGATGCTAAACCTTCTGCATTTTATAAAGACTTGTCTAAGATGATCCAAGTGTTGATAATCAGTCTTAGAAAATACAGTTATGTCATCTAAATAAATCACTAAAAACTCATGAATTTCCTTTGCAAAGGCTATATCCATACCTCTTTGAAAGGTAGCCCCGACATTCATTAAACCAAAAGGCATTTTTACATACATAAAAGTGGCCCAAGGAGTAGTAAAAGCTATTTTGGCCCGATCCTCTGGTTGGACTAAAATCTGGTTGTATCTTGAAAATCCATTAGAAGAGAAATCCTAGAAGAACCAACTACCCTTTGTAAAATGTGATCCATTTTTTGTAAAGGATAATTATTTTTTAAGGATACTTTTTTTATATTCCTAAAATCAACACATAATCTAATATCTCCTGTCTTTTTTCTGGTTGGAACTAGGTTAGAAACCCAATCAGAATATCTGATTGGTGCAATTATATGTGCATGATACATTCTTTTAAATTATTTTTCTATTAAGGGCCTCAAAAAAGGATTGATTCTCCTTATTTTTTGTTTAAAGGGCTTTTGATCTTATTTTATAGGAATTTTATGGTGAATTATGTTGCTGTCATAGGATTTTAGGTCCTCATAACTCCAAGAAAAATTATCTTCGAATTCCTTAAAAAGAGCAATATAATTTTCTTTTTCTTGTTAAAGTAAGGCTTTGGAAAGTTTGATCATCTTGGGTTTTAACTCTGTGCCAATGTTGCATTCCTCAATGTCAGATCTAAGTGGCTCCATTTTTGGTTTTCTAGCAACGTCATTTGAGTCAAACAAATCCTCTAAAGGAGTTGAACCTTTTGGTAAGAAATTATATTTGAGATTTAATATTTTAGATTCATCATCAATTATATCATCAATTTCTAATCTCTCTAAGTTATCTATATCTGATTGACTAAACTTTGGCCTAGCAAACTTTAATTTATTTAAATCTATATTATTAAAATATATTTCACTATCTAAATCCTTATCTGTGGTACAATCAGTTCCTATTTTACAGTTCTGAAATTCACCTTCATTTTTCATAAAATGGTAAATTTGTTGGTCTTGTGAAAAAATCTGCCAATATTTGAGGTTATCTAGAATTATTGGTCTGTGTTTTACTTCTGCAGTATATTTATGATTAGGCTGAAAAGGTAACTTACAAGTACTAGAAAATTTTTCTAAAGAGTGTGCTTGTAAATTTTGCTTTCTTGGTATTGTAGAGAAATTACATTCCAACAAATCATCAATCAAATCTAATATTGTCTCTCTATATTAGCCTAGTCTAGGATTGTAAACATAATATTCACCTTTAATTTGTTTTACAATCAACTCTGAGTCTCCCATTATTATTATTCTTTTGCCTCGTAAGTTTCTGATTATCTGGAGTCCTAAAATGAGGGCTTCATACTCAGCCATATTGTTGGTGCATTTGAAATTTAGCATGAAAGCATGGCCTTCTGCATGATTTTTATCAATGTTAGTTATCCAAACTCCTGATCCCACTCCAAGTTTATTTATTGAGCCATCAAAATCTAAATTCCATAAAGATTCATGAAAGATATTATCATTGTTTTGTGTTTTCCTTTTGTCTTTTAGTTCAATTTTGATTTCATTATCAGTTTCAAAGTTACATAAGATTAAAGAATCTAGACCAGTAGGTGTAGCATAATTTGGATAATTTATTGATCTTGCTTCTCTACTTAGCATATAATTCATCAAATTTTCCCTATAATGCTTCTTTAGTTGACCAAAGATTGATATAGTAGCATAAGACATGTCCAATTGTAGAGATCCCTGTAACATTGATCCCCATGAGCGAGATAATAAAATTCCATATTTGGGTGGGATATCAACTACTACAATGTCCATATGTATACTCTTACCAGGATATTGAACTAAAATTACACACAAATCTTTGATTAAACCTAGGCATTTTACTTTGCTAGAATCAAATGAAAATAAATCTTTGTAGGGCCTTGTAATGTCTAAATTCAGAGTTTCCACTATAGGTTTGGGCATTAGATTATGTGAAGCTCCTGAATCTAGCATTGCATTGTGTAAAATTTGGTCATGAATAGTTAAACTAATTTAAAATGGAGGAACTGATCCATCTTGATTCTTTCAATTTACATCAGGACCAAAAATCAACTCTGGTTGATCATCATTCAAGTTTACAGAGTCTTCTCCTTCATTCATGTTTAATGTTTCAGTGATTGTTCTTTTATACAAATCATGTTTTACCAATTCTGTTAAAGGAATTGGTATTTTTAACTTTGCAATTTCAGTTTGTATATTGAATGAAGGTTGTGATTTACTTATTTGAATTAACTCTTCCTTAGTAACTGTAGTTTGAGTGGGTTTATCTTGTTTTTCTACAGTTATGTTTTCATATTATGTTTGAGTTTCTTGTGATTTACTACTTCTGGTTTTATTTTCAGGAATGGTTTGAGAAGCAGTAGATTTTTTTTCAAATCTTAAGTTGTCAGAGCTATTTTTTTAGTCGCAGCTTTTGGATCTGCTGATTTTGGATCAGCAGTGGGTGTTTTAGGATCTAAGTTTATTGTTTTAATAGAATTAGGTGCTTTTGTAGTAGCATATTTTTTTGACTCTTTTGTAGCTTGAGAAACTTCATCTGTTATGTCAACGATCTTTGGACATGGTGAAAGATTGGGGCTGAAAAATTTGTGGGAAGAACTAGAGTTTTGCCTATTTTCCCTAGGGAGAATTTGCAGAACTTTTGTTGTTGGGGTTTCTAGTGTTTTCTTATTTTCAATTTGAGCAGATTTCTTAGTAGAAGGATGAGTATTTTTCTTACTTCTAAGGTTATATTGCTTATGTACTTTGTTTATGGAAAAATCATAACCTTGTTTGTAGTCAAATGATTCACCTGAATCTAATTGAAGTTGTTGCATTTCAAATAACTCTTGATCTTCTTGAGTGAAAAATATAGTGTTATATTCATTTATACCCATTAGATTTAAGGTATCCTCATAATCTACATTGTTTTCAGAAATTTCAGCATAGTTCTGCTGAAATGGGGGTCTTATTGGCTGATCTGGAGTTGATTCTTTTGATTTTCCTGAATTTGTGTTTTTCCTAAAATTGGGGTTTCTTATTTTCTGTTGATTATCCCATTGATGTATTCTACCTATGTTGTCTAATTTATCCATAATTCTCTCTAAAGAATTAGCTAACATATCTATTTTTGTGTCTGAACTAGAGGTTTCTTCTTTCATAGTTACTCTCCTCTCATTCGTTAATCTAGATTTTTTAGCTAATATGTTTACTTCTACACTAACAACATTTGTTTGCATTCTTTCTAAGGTTTCTTCATTTCTCTCCCTCGACTGATATGCCATGTCAGTGTCAAATCCATCTAGGAATTTAAGTAAGATAGAGTCAGGTGTGGGTTTGAAATTTTTAGGAATTGAGTTGTAAACACGGTTATATCTAGTGCAGTAATCTTGCACTGATTCATTGGGAGCTCTTTTCATTGCGTCAAATTCAGACAATATTTGGAGTGGATTTTTCTTGTTTGCCCATTTATTTAAAAATAATCTATGAAAAATAGCTAAGTCAACTAAACTACCAACAATAAGACCTTTAAACCATTTTTTGACTTCCCCTTTTAATGTTTGTGCAAACAATCTCATTTGTACATCAGAATCATCTATTTCATGGAGTTCAAAGTAATCCATCATTTTATTTATGTGCTGCTATGCAGTTTATTATGTAGTAGCATCAAATTGTGGTATATTATTTTGGTAATCCTGAGGCATGTTATGTAGTTATGCTGGAAGAACAAGGGGAGCATACCTGGTAGCCATAGCTTGAATTCTAGCTTGGCTTGTGGGTAGATTGTAAGTGCTTGGGGCTGAACTAGAAGTAGTAGCTGATATAGTAATAGAAGTAACTGATGAAACTGGAATATAGGATGATGAACTAGAAAAAGTAGTAGGTGAACTAAAGGATGAAGTGGAGGTACTAGAAAATGAAACTGGAATATATAAGGAACTAGTAGGAAATGAGAATGATGTGCTTGAAATAGTAGAAGATAAACTAATGGATGAAGTTGACGATGGAAATAATATTCTAGGTTGTAGGCTGTCTAGGGATAAATGGATCTGTAGATTGAATGGTATCTAAAACTATAGATGATGTAGTAGTATCTAAATGAGAAATAGATGGTTAAGATGTATAAGCTAACAATTGGTCTAATTCAATAGTTTCATCAATTTCTTTAACAATAGTAGCGTTTATCTCTTCAAGTTTGTCCTGATTTTTAACTTTCTTTAATTCATAATCTACTATAATATTTTCTTATTTTTCCTCAAAAAATGAAATGAAAACAGGGTCTATAACAATAGTTTTTAAATCGGATTCTGATTTACTTCTTAACAAAGAATTTTCAAATTTCAGATAAAACTGTATATCTCGTAAACTTATTAACTCTTGTGGTAATGAATTAGCTCTAATTAATGAAACTTTAGCATATAAATCTTCTATCTCTTTATTATTTTTCCCAATTTTGTCTGGATTGTCTACTATAACAACAGGTTTAGGATCTGAGTTAGATCTGGTATAGTAAATTTCTCTAGAAGCTAGAATTACATTTTTTTATAAAATGATACTCACAACTAATAAAACAGTCTTAAAGGAAAAAAGATAATGAATTTTTTTCTTTAAGACATATTTTAAAATTGAGGATTGGTTAGTCCCTAGTATGGTCGTCAATATGTTATCACTCTAGTAGTTCCCAAGTTGTGAGATTTTGATTTAAAGTTTAAGAACACTAGAGGTAACCTTAAACCTACTTTTAAACTCTAGGATCTAGCCTTCCTAAGCTTCAGAGAGGGCTCTCTCTGTAAGATTTAACTTTGTTTTGATTATAAGATATTAGGCTAGTTATGATTATGTAATTTGGTTTTGATTTGGTTTAATTTGGTGGGAAAAATCACTTAATGAGATGGATAGTGGGAAATTTGATTGTTCATTTGGCTAAGGATTCAAAAGTCAATCAGACAGAACTAGGCTGAAGGTCAAAAAGTCAAATGTTTTTAGGGAAAGATAGATAAGCCTTTGAATATCTTGGAAGTGTGTTTGGTGAAGTGGTTTGATCGCGATAAAGAGAAATAAAGGGTTCTTTGATCGGGAAAAGGGAAGTAGTAGGCAGAGGTCAAGAAAGAGGGAGAAATTAAGGGTTCCCTACTCTGGAAATTAGCAGAAAACATAGAAATGATAAACCGCAAAGATAGGGTGCTTTTAACAAATTCTGAAATAATACTCCTGTTTATTCATTCAAATTTGGAGCACATATATGGATGCATGAAACAAAGAATATAAACAATGACAAGAAGAAAGTACTTCACTTCAATGGCTCATCACATGAATCCTGAAATAAGATGCTATTTGATTTGATCTAGTGTGCTACTCAAAATTTGCAACACAAAAAGCCTTCAAGTCCAACATAAATGACTATAGAAATCTTCAGCAGTTTATTCCACACTAATACTTCTAAAGATGAAGTATTTATACAATATTGTTTACAATATATCCTAGAATGCTTCTAGGAATTATCTAAGGGAAAATAAAATATGTTTACAACAAAATAGAGACATTTGCTTAAAAAATTAGCAAGTTGTCTTATTTATCCAAATAAAATAGAAACTAATTGTGGATTAGGTTGAGCTAGCTGCCTTGGTGTCCTCTTTGCTGGCCAAGATATTTCAAATCTGTTTTGAAATATGATATTGTTTATCTTATACTCTTTTACTCTGATTTCCTTTAATGTCTGATACTCTTTAACTCGGATTATTTTTAACCTGATACTCTTTAACTCTGTAAAAACTGTTTTACTAATGTAATAAATTCTGAAAAATCAGCAAACTATTTTCTTTCTTTTATCTGTTTTTTAACTTTGGCAGTAAATTAGTAAGTGATTTCCAAACTTCATCATTTGGAATTAGTATCTTCTTCAGCCTCCTGAAATTTTCATCTGCATCAATATATCTGGAAAAAGTTGGTTTTATGACAAACAAATGTCTTATCTCATGCTGCAGATAAAATAAATCTTCAAAACTTCTGAGTAAGACCTTCCCTGTTGGAATGCCTTGTCCACTTGTCTTTTCAACCTGATCTTTTGCATACTCTTTTATTTTATTATTATAATCCTTCGGTGGCATAATTTTTTCATTAATGACCAAAATGTTAGGCAAACTTCTTTGCCTCAATTTTTCAAATTTAACCATAAGCTTGGTTATGGTTATATTCATACTTTCACATTTCTCTTCAAGCTGTTTCATTAGATTCGTTTTTGAGATGAATTTCCTTATTTCAAGGATTATCTTTTTCCTTTCAGTTATTTTTATTTCCTCCAACTCTTGCCTGCTTTTGTTGTTGAGAAGCTTGATCAATTCTATGGCTTGCTCAGGTTTAGTTCCTAGCTCAACGTTGGTTTCCTAAATATCTGCTAGTGTTGCCTTTAATAAATCTCTCTGTTCAAAGATTACCTAAATTGAGGGCCACACATCATTGATGGCTTCAATGCTTTTGTTCCATAAATTGTTTTTCACATATCATATTGGTTCCTTTATAGTCAAATCCTTTTGAATTTTCTTCAGTTATTCATTTAACCTATTAGCCCTTTGCTCATGAGTTTTGGCATTGATTTGGGCTAACTTCTTTGTATCCTCAAGGTTATCAATAATCTTTTTCAATCTGTTAATCCCACTTTTCTTAAGTGACATTTCTTCCATGGCTTTTAATAATTGACTAAACTCATATGTGGGCTGAGTTGCTATAGTAGATGACTTTGTGGTTGAAGTTGTGGATGATGTCACTGGCACTGCAATAGCCAGTGGTTCTTTTGGTGCCAACTCTTATGCTAGATTTGAAGGCACAACAGTAGTAACTCTTGGAATTACTGAAGGAGTTTGTTGTGTTTTAGTAGTTTCTCTTCAATGGGGAAGCTTGTCCATTTTATTTTCCATTTCTTTGATCCGTCCTATTAACTGAAAAAATAAGTTCATCATCTCATCCTTCTGATTTTTATTTTGTACTATTTCTCTGGCTTGAGGGTGCTCAGTTGATGGCAACTTAAGCTGTTTCCTCAATGTTTTAATGTCCTCATTCTTCTTCTTTACTAACTGGTCTGCTGCTTTGACATTAATAGGATCATATCCTACTTGGAGAACTAACTCTTCTAAAGACTTAAACTTTAGGTCTTTAGCATATAATGAGACTTTGTCAACCTTCATTTGATCTTTCATGTTTATGATTGTGTTTTGAAGTTTTTGAGCACTCATAGCCTTGGTTGTAATGGTAGAATACAACATCTCTAAAATCTATCTATGAAATTCTATTTGATCAAGTGCATGAATTTTCTTTGTTTGTACTTCTAGATCAACCTTTTTGTAGTCTACAACTGTCTTTGGAGTCTTCACTGTAGGTTGTAACACTGACATAATCAACTTTTTATTTGAGTAATCAAAGGCTAATAAAAGTATGGTTTGTACACTTGGTGTTTGCTTCAAATATTGAGAGTAAATATTATTTTTAATCTCTTCATTCTTTGTTTTAATCTGCTTCTATTTTTCTCTTATATCAAGATCCATTTCCTCTATTGTCTCTGAGGATGATGCTTCTAATTTCTGTTGTTTTTCTATCATCTGTGTATTTGAATTATCAGTCTATTCTTCATTCATATTCTCTGTAATTGGATCATTTGTATTGATTTTAGAAGCATCTTTATTTGTTACTGGGACATCTATGTCTTCAACCTCAATAGTTACTTTCTCTTTACCTACTGAGTCTATCTTAGGCTCTTTATTATATCTTAACTTGAACCTATTCTTAGTAATGGTTTCTGCAATGTAAGTTCCTTCTTCTCTGACCCTTTTGGTGGCTTTCTCTACTTGATTTGTAGTTTGTAAGGTGTGACTAATATCACCCTGCTTTACTGCATCTATCAAAGTGTTTTCTACCCATTCAATCTGATTGGCATACTTCTCAATTTCTGGTATTTTTCTCATGAATATATGGTGTTAGCTTTCACTTAACCCTCATTTTACTCAGAATTCTTAGTGGATCATAGTTCCAGGAGAAACTCTCTTCAAATCTGTACTCTAGTAATTTTTTGGTTTCTTCTGTCTCTGCATTTCTATGATTAAAAATAAATGGTCCCACTTGATTCTTTAACTTGAATTGTGTTTTCTTCTTAGCTGCTAAGAAGTTAATAGAATCAAAATTCAAGATTTTCCTGATATACTCCAAGGCAAAAACCCTCATTGGTACAAATTTAGGTAGTTTCTAGGGAAGAATATTAGAGCAAAAAATTCTTATTTCTATGAGTTTTCCATACAAATACCAATCTCCAATCCTACTCTACTCAGATAGCTGTAGGATTTTTTTCATTTCATCATTGATTCTTGGCTGTTCAGGGTTGGTCAACATATTGATCAATGGATGGAGAAAATTATCTGTGAACTCTGCAAAAGTAACTTCTGAGGACTCTTTTCTAATAAATGAAGTCCAAAATATTACTAAAAGTGGATTTTCTTCTATATCAAGCTTTTGGAGAGTTATAGGGAATTTTTCTGCTTGAAAATACAAAAACATATGGAAGAGAAAAGATATGTATCTAAACACTCCTTCAGTTGGTAACTTGATCAGCTGGTCATGGATATTGCCAGCAATGTACTTAGCATAATTGACAATTACAGAGGGAGTATCGTAGGATAAATGACATAATGGAAATGACATGTGTAGACCCCTCTGGAAATTTTGAAGTAGAATATAGAGGATTGATCTGAGGAATTTCCACATGTAAAGGCATGAATACTTGAAAGATCTAAAATATTTTGGGAAAATCAAGGCCAATGTACAACTTTGTAAGTGCCTCTATTGACAAAGGAACTGTTTAGGATCTCGTTTGAGTTGTAACATCTCGTTTATGGATGCAGTAGTAATTGTAAACAACATCTCTTTGTTTACATTCATCATTGTCCTATTTTCAGGTGAATAGTAACTCTGACACAACCTAATAACCTCTGGGAATTGATAAGTGACTGGAACAACGTATTTGGTAAGGTTTGATTCCCAAATCTGGACTTCCTCAACCTTCTAAAGACTTTTCATAGCTCCAGCAGTGGAGGTATAACAAATTAAATTCAACTACTGTATTTGCTATTTTGTGGTCTACATCTACTAAAGGGATGTGCTCAATGTCTACAACAGGAGGTTAAAGAGGATTCACAATGATGACAGTCTTGGAGAACAGAGACAGAGTAGATTTAGGCATTTTTAGGCTATTAGGACCTCTGAAAACTCTTTTTTTAGGCTTTTTGGTTTCTTCTGTAAGACTCAATGGTTTATAGAAGTATTTTTGACTCTAAAAGAGGTTCTTGGATGAAAATAAGTAGAATATGGTTCTTTTCTTGGATTTTTCTTTCAATTTTTGACTTTCAACTGTGTTACAGACTCTCACTAGTTATGAAAATAAGAAACAGGGGTTTCTTAAGCTTTTTCAATGGATATTGGACTTAAAAATTGGTTGGAATCAAGCACAGAGGGTCAGGTTACCTGCATAGGATTTCTGGGCTTTAATTTGAGTTTTATATAGTATGTAAAACTAGAATAAACTCAATAGTTTCCTTCTAAAACTGAGCACAGTATAAAATAGGGTTTTATAAAATTTTTGACAGGGTTTAGACTATTTTTTGGACAATTTTAAAGGATTTATTCAGGGAAAATTTTAGGGGCGAATTTTAGCCCAAAGGCGAATTTTAAGGGATTTTAAATTTTATTAGGGCGAATTTTTTATATAAAACCCATTTTTTATAGTTTAATAAAGTTAGCCCAAAAAATATTTAAAAAAAAATTAATTATTTAACATTAGCCGACCAAAAAAAGAGCGCACAAAACAGGAAACATGAAATTCGCCCCCCCGATTTTCCAGGGTTCCATGGCATTCGCCCCCGATTTTCCAGATTTCTATGGCATTCGCTCCATTTTACGCAAAAACAGAGGATGAAAAAACCAGTATTAGGCCTAGAGAAGTGGACGAGAGGTGCTCGAGTGGAATGCAAACGAAAACCGTAAGGATGAGAAAACTAGTATTACGACTAGAGAAGTGGTCGAGAGGAGCTGGAGTGGAATGACAACGAATTGCAGGGACGCCATCAGACAAAGATGTTTTTGAAGAATCACAATAACACCGCAGAAGCAGCAAAAGAAGAAATCGAAGACTATGAATGAAAGAGAACAACAGAAGAAGATGAGGAAGATCAGGACCAACATCAGAGGCACACAAGTAAGCAAAATTTGCATAAATCATAAACACATACAAGTCCTCTTCTACATTAACAATAGCCATTGTCGCATTGATAAGTCTCCTCTGTCAAAAGGGCGTGTAGATATTACTCATTTATTACCAGCAAAACCCAAAACATCCACACCCACATCACTGAAGATTCGGTGTTTTGTGTTTTCAACCAAAAGCAGCATGCCCATCACCCCCAGGGTTGCAGATGGCGATGAAGATGTATTGATAAACAATGCGTGTGCAATGGTCCGAGAAGAGCGTTGGAATGATTTAAGGGCCTCCACACTGCTGAAATCCACTTTGGCCCCTCTTCATGTATCTCAAGTTCTTGTGAAGCTAAGAGAAGAAGCCTCATTGGCATTTAAATTCTTTAGATGGGCAAGCCAACAGCAAGGTTTTTATCATACCACAGAATCACATTGCATGATTGCCCACATACTCTACAAGGGCAGAATGTATCATCATGCCCAAGAGATCCTCAAGAGTCTTGTGAGGGCACACAAACGTGAACACCCAAGTCCAAACATGTTTGACATGGTGAGGGCAACACAGAGGGCATGAAATTCGCCTTCCAGAGCGTTCGATGCCCTTTTGAGGACTTACACCAAAACTAGGATGCTGGAAGAGGCCTCTGAATTTTTTTATAGAATGAAGAAGTTTAGGATTGTTCCCATAGTTTATGCCTGTAATATGCTTCTGCATAGTTTTTGGAAGTCCAATCGTGGGGACTTAGCGAGGAAGTTCTTCGCAGACATGACGGGCAGTGGGGTTCTTCCCAATGTATTTACATACAATATTATGATTAATTTCACGTGCAAAGAGGGGGATTTGCAGTGTGCAAGGAACCTTTTCAATCAAATGAAAGAGATGGGCTGCCAACCGGACATTGTTACTTACAATTCATTGATTGATGGATATTGTAAAGAAGGCAAACTAGAGGAAGTGGAGGGGTTGTGTGATGAAATGCAGGAAACTGGTTGCAAACCCGATGTCATTACTTACAATACTCTCATTAATGGGCATTGCAAGCAAAGGCAGCTACAGAAAGCCTTAGATGTCCTCAATGAGATGAGAGAAAATGGTATCTTGCCCAATGTGATCACCTTCAGTACAGTTATTGATGAACTCTGTAAGGAAGGCATGATGCAAGAGGCGAACAATACCTTCAAGGCCCTGAGAGGACATGGCTTGCATCCCAATGAGTTTACATTTACTTGTCTTATTGATGGAAATTGTAAAGAGGGTAATCTGCAAGAAGCTGCCAAACTTTATGATCAAATGGTAGAATCTAGTTTAACTCCTAGCGCTGTCACATATGGGGCTCTTGTTGATGGTTTATGCAAGGAAGGAAAAGTACGGGAAGCTGATGATCTTTTCAAGAAAATGTCAGAGACTAAAATATCTCCTAACAAATTTATATTCACTGCCCTAATTGATGGGCATTTCAATCAGGGAAATATGTAGGAGGCATTGGAAATTTTTGATAAAATGCAAGAGCAAGGTATTGAACTAGACATTCAAGTCTATGGTGCTGTTATCCAAGGCCTTTGCAATCTATGCCAGTTACAGGAAGCCAAAACAGTCATCAATAAAATGAATGCAAGGGGTCTGCACATGAATGATGTTATCTATACCACTCTCATTTACGCACATTTTAAGGAAGGCAATATGCAGGAGGCTCTCAATCTACATAATGAAATGTTAGACCGGGGTATTACTTCCGATCTTATCTGTTATTCCATGCTTATTGACGGGCTTTGCAAACAAGGTTCACTACGTGAGGCAAAAACCTGCTTTGATAGACTAAAAGAATCAGGTATGTCACCTAATGCAGTCACTTACACATCACTCATTGATGGGCTTTGTAAAAGTGGAAATTTGCAGGAAGCCAAGCTGTTTTTCAAGGAAATGTTAGAAAATGATTTGGTTCCTGACAAGATTGTTTATACTGCCCTGATTGTTGGAAATTTGAAGGAGGGTGATACACTGATATGCATGAAGCTCTTGACCTGAAAAGAAAAATGATAGAGAGGGGTATTGAACCTGATTTATATACATATTCGTCTCTTATATGGGGACTTAATAATGAAGGCCTGATGCAAGAAGCAAATTCTACTTTTAATGAAATGACTGGGAAGGGCATTGTGCCTGATAGTATTGTTTATAATATCTTGATGAGAGTACATGTCAAAATGGGAAATATCGAGGAAGTATACAAGCTGCAGAGTGATATGGAAAAAAGAGGCATAGCCCCAATATAATTACTTCTTGCAGCCCCATTTAAAATCGTTTGTAATAAAGAAAGCCTGGAAAGGGTTGGTAAGGGTTAACTTATGATGAATAACAAGAAGAAAACATGCATCTTTAAGTTCCATTTCATAGAAAATTTGGCATGTTCACCTTTCCATCAGCAGGTAAAGGCTTCATCATTGAAAATGGATGAATGGCTTCAGGTGATTCTTAGCTGTGAAAATCTAATAGCCCTGATAGCTATCATCATTTTGATCAAGAAATGCTTCATGTGTATTCCTGCAATGGATCATGACATTGATGCCCCTTAGAAGGTTCCACTTGAATTTTAATCTTCTGAGCAAAGCCATTGATGCAAGTCAACCCAGGAAGTGACTTACCCTAATACGATTGACATTGGACAATCACTCTGATGTGCACCAGTGCAATTGCAATAGTATTCTATGTTCGATATCCGATACTTAGGGGACTTGGAAAGAGTTTTCTCAACCTGGAAGTCTGGGAATCGTTGGCTGTCAATTTAATTGTTTAGATTTCAATCACCTCTATTTCTTGATTTATCAGAGCAAGATTGTGGTCTGTAGACAGCAGTTTCAGGGGTATTACTCTACACATAAACATGTGTTAACTTGGAATGCTCTTGGAAGCAGTGGTTCGGAGAGGTGGCTGGGCTTTGTGCACACCGATTTTCTAAGTTCTTGCTGGCTGAGCGAGGCCGACTCTCTCTGGTCCGTCCCTCTCTGATTCGTTAGGGCCTCCCATAGTTCATATATAGCAGAGATCTGAGATACAGCTGGAAAAAAATTGTTGATTGGCTGGATGGAGTTGCGAATACTGGAAAAGTGGAGCTTGGTGAAGTCCAGCTTGCATCGTACCTTACAGAAAGAAATCGAGCTACAGGCCACCCTTTCTTCCGATATGGTAAGTCATGATTATACATTAGTCTCTACTTTATATGCATTTATTTTTTTGCCATGAATGAAGGTTCAAACTTCAAACATATACGGTGAGAACAAATACTTGTAGCTAAAATGGGGCTTCACGAAATTTCAATGTTGGGTATAATATTATATCAACAGAAAATTTTGGCTTAGGGATTGTTTCATTATCATAATCATTTCCATTATGGACTTGACACAAAAATGCGTAGGAAACCTCTGTGAAAGTTTTCTTAGACATCTTCCAGCAGATTCCAGTGTCTAAATTTTGTTTCATATCTGTAAAAACAAAAGTAATAATCTATATGACAACAGATAGAAGTTATTTTGGAAGCTCATACTCCACACCTATATGCATACCATAAAAATAAAAATTTCCTTCCTAATCATACATCTAGAGATAGATATGGCATCTCCATGTTTCCTCAAAGTTGGAAGCACTGTTTCTGAAACTTGTACCATGTCCAAAACTTGTTTCCTTAATTCTGGTTGACATAGAAAGCAAGGAATAGCTGTGACTTGGTCTGAGAAGATAAACATCCCTGTACTTAGAAATTTTTTGTGGCATTGCTAGAGTATTTGGCATTTGCAAATACAACAAAGCACATGAGGATTCTTTTCTCTTTTGAATTACAGTAACAAAAATGATGCATGTCCCTTATACCGTGGGGAAACTGTTTTTAATTGCACATAATGCATCCCCACTTTTTCTTTGATATGGAATTTGTGTGTGTGTGTATGCATGAAAGTAGAAACAAAATATGCATAATTTCATATTATGATTATTATGTTTCAGTTTGTTCTCTGTACGATACCACCATTGACATATGCTTTCAATGTATGCATAGAGTTTATTTGTTTAATTGGCTTCTTTTGATTGTCTATTCACTTTAATGTAATTTTTGTTTCTGTGTCTCTTCTTTCTAGACTGTATGATTCTGTCAGTTCCAGCCACTGGGTATGAATATTAAATCATAGCGTTCTTCAGTGATCTATGTTTTTGGAAACCTTACCAGATCTTGTTTGTTATATCAATTTGTAAGACTGATGGAATTGAAACATAGGTCTCTTGTATTCCTGTTATTTTTTTTCTATCCCTTTCAAAATGTTGGTATATTTCTATCTTTGTTGAACACATGAAATGATAGAAATGTTTAATTTCAGAAGTTGAAATATTACTTGTTTTAGGATGCTTCGTTTTGCATGATTATGCTGTTCATTAGTTAAAGACTTAAGTGAAAAGCTTATTGCCATGAGGTATATGAAATCCTTGAAAGTTGTTCCTCGTTCCCAAAATCTGAAAGAGTTAGATGAGTTATATCATTCACTATTTGCAACCCTACTAAATTGTACAGATATAAGTGTACCTTGTCCCTTTTCATTTCTGTCTTGCTGTACACTCTCATTTATGATATGCGTCCTCTAGTATACGTGGCCTTACAGATGTTTTTAGAAAAAAAGTTATTTTTTCTTTGTGCAATGATGTTTAAACTTTATTGAATGGGAGATAGCTCATATAGCATAATATCAAGACAACAACATGCTCAAAATTACCAGAACTGGTAGGTGATTGATTGAGAGTTATAGATGAGAAGATAGATAATATAATTTTATTAATGTTCAACAGCTACCAAAAATATATGTAAATTACTAAATGGGACAAGGAAACACAGTGGGTGACACTAAGTTGTAGGGGTGCACTGGGCTACTCAAAAAGCATAAAACAAATATGTGATTTAAATAATGCAATGACAGGAAGAGTGCAAGAAAGAAAAATCAACTGTCTGTCTGTAAGATGAGATGAGGATATGTAGAGTGAGAAGGAAAGTCTCTCACTGCATCCATTGTTGCGAAGGCACTGATAGAATATCTAGTTATGTTGTCTTGAGAGTGTCCAAGGTTTGGAGGACCTAGCTGGTGACCATGGGAAGCACGCGGGAGCCATGACCACAGAGAGAGAGAGAGAGAGAGAGAGAAATAGTTTCCTAATATTGAAGGTCAAATGAAAGAATCTTATGATATGGGCTTGGTTCAGGCTAGAGTGTTGATCTGGTCTATGCTAAGGATGGGTACTCCTCTAAACCCCAGTGGGAAGGAGTCGATTGGAATTTGGACCTAGAACAAGAATTATAAGGTATACATGGTCTTACAAGCTTGGAAACTGCTGTGTGGAACACCAAATCTGTCTGTTGCTTAGCACAACCAAGAACTGAAGTAGGCAGAAAGGAGGAGGTAATTAGTCTTATGGGGCAGTGTTTGGAAGAAACCTACAAGTCCCATTATTTGCAAGTTACCGCATCATGCCGTGTTTAGAGCCAAATACCTCTAGTTAGGATATTGGATGAAAGTGGAGTGGCGCCCTTATGAATCGTACACTTCGAAAGAGATGGTGTTGTGGGAGATAACAGTGTTTGGCCTCAAGCGCATGGCACAAACTAGCTTTCGGACTCCAACGCCGACTAATAACACGGAGGCACCGTGCTTTTCGCCAATTTGTTCGGCGATATGCACCTTCCTTCCCTTTCTCGATTTCAAAATCTCTGTTTCAAGATGACATTGATAAGTATTTCTGAAATTTTTCAGCGAAAAGAGATTTCACAATTTTGATTAATGTACTAAAACACATTAACGAGTGAAATGCAAATTAAAAACTTGTGAAAGAGGGTATCCACGAGTGCTACAAAGATTTTAAATAAGCCCAACTTCAAATGGATTTCCAATGATTTACTGACACAAGCATATACATCAAGTTCACAAAACATGCAAAATGAGTCATTGGCGAGCTCACAACCATTGTATCCGCATCTCTAGACAAATAGAAAAGCTAACCATGTTTGCCGAAACATTATTCAATGTAATTCATATTATTGAATACCATTCTATGCAAATAAGCACGGAAAGACGATGAAATCCCCTTGTCCATAGGGGATTCGAGTCACAATTCGAAACATCAAAAGATACGAGACATAAACATCAAAATATATCGACTTCAAGAACGAGGAGTTTCCATGATCGGAATAAGCTTTAAAATATCCATTGTCACAACATAAGAGGTATATCAAAACACGAGTTTAATGGATTGCATAGATACTCCAAAAATCTCAAAACCAGGGATCAATAATCATTGAAAAGCGTCCAAAATTGGAAAAACGAGTAAAACAATGATTTAACGTAATAATGAGATGACCATTCCTCGCTTTGTCCTTGAAAGTCTTACGATTTCATCCGAGTTGTTAATTAAGAAAAATGCAAATCAATCAACAAGAAGGTAATCCCGCTATATCTCATCGAGTCTTTTTAGTTGCTTTTGTTGCCTTCTTTTTTGGTTCACGCTTTCACTTTATCCTTGTCGCTTTGCCTATTGCATCTTTCACAGATTGCTCTTTGGAAGTTTTTGCCACTTTTGAAGGCTTCTCTTCTTTCTTTGGGAGCTTTTCTCTTCTCTATTTTAGTAGCCTTTTGTTTCTCTTCACGTAGAGTCCTTGTTTTCTGTTGGGATTCTTTGTTTGAATTCTTTTTAACCTTCTTCTCGGTTTCCTTTTCGACCTTCTTTGGGGCATCCTTCTCTACCTTCATATTCTTATGACTTGTTTTTTGTTGATGTAATTTAGACCTCATAACATGGCTCATTGTCATTGGATCTCAATACAAATGCAGCTGTCTCTTGTCTTCTTCATATTAGTGTTGGTCCCTTCTTGAGTCATAGTGACTTTGGCCTTGTCTTTTCATGCTTCTTTGGATCACCATTATAACTAGGATCTCCTCCGACTCATGCTTAGAATCACTGTAGAATAGGTTTAGTTAAGGTTTTTTTGTACTTCATTCTTTGAAGCTCGTAACCCTCCCTCATTGTTGTCTATGATCACTTGAACTTCCTACCGAACTGTGATCTCACAAATTCACTTCGAAGTTAATCTTATTTGACTTGAGATGTACCAGAAACCCTTATCACTTGATTGCACTAAGATCGTGGCACCTTTGTGGTGAGACTTCATCGCTATGAAATGTACAGAATGCTTAAGTTGATCCTAGCTCTTTGAAAGGTGTCTTGATATGGTGAAAAAAGGACCGAACTAGCTCACCGTAATTTGCTAAGATACCTCGGGAATCTTAATTCTAGAAATGTCCTTGGAATCTTGATCTAACTAATTTGATCTTCAATGCAAACAGAACCTTCCACCGAGAATACTTCAAAGATGAATAAGTGATCTTCAAACTGCGCTTGATCATGACCATAGCTCGAAAACATGTTGAGAAATCCAAGGAGGTGGTAGTTAATTGATTTCTCTTATCATGACATTATCTTGTGATGTTTTCGTTATTATTATGGGTTCTTTCGATTTAAACTTTTCTTATCATCAAGACTAATGCCAAACAACAAATAGAAGGACACAAGATGTAGGCATCGTCAGCAGGGAAAAAACCCCACTCTTTGGGGAAAACCTAATCAAAATTCTTCCTTCGGTAGATTCAAGATGAGACGACCAAGACACTAGACTCAAGACTACCTCCATCAAGTGACCTTGTCATGACGATCAACCTTCTTCACACTTACATCTTTGAAGAGAGCATCTACTGCAACCAATCGAGCTTCTTCTTTCACCGTAGAAGCATAGAGTCACTTGTCACTATGGTAACACCAAGATAGTAGCACTGAACCCTTGTTATTGTGGTAGCACCGAGATCTTCTAACTATGGTAGCATCATTGTAATAACACCAAGTTGAGGTAACTTGGAGAGCACCGGACTTGGTCACCTGTGAGAGCAACGAATTTGCATCCATTGTAATAACACTGAAACTACGCAATTAATCCGAACTTCGGTGGTTACCTTGGTCACTATGGTGACATCGAACCTATGAGAGCACTAAGGTTTATTTTCTATGACAACACCGAAGCTAAGATCATCTTTGTACCCTTATCCGAGATCTTTGTACCCTTATCCAAGTTCCTTTACCGAATTACTAGTCCCTACGCAATTAACATATGAACTTGCCTCTGCAATTAGCTCGAGATTCGAGGTAAGGTAATGCGAAGACCCTAACTTTGGTATATATAGTGGTTCGTGTGAGTAGTTGCTTAAGTTATTCAACTCGTCTAGAAATCCATATTTATCGAACACGAGTTCATGAACATCAACATAGTTATCTTCCCTTATTGTTTCTCGCCAAAATGTAATTAGATGGTTGACTTCTAGCATCGGTAGTTACACTCCCCGAACATAGGGTAATGCTAATCTTGGCCAATAAAGCACATTAAAGTATAATGTACACCGAATACATTAGACGAGAGGATCGGATATATGCACATTTTCTAGTCCAAGATGTGGAATACATCGAGGATAAATTATGTCTGGTCCTCATTTTGTCACTTGGACACTCAGCTGACCTATATGTATGTCAATCAATCAGACATCAACAAATTATATTTAACAACTCTCGGCATATCTACTGCTTTCACATTCTTAGATCACTTGTTTGTAAGATACATATGGCATATGCTTAGAGGCTTCATCCTCTTGTCATTCAACAATGTCACTAATGACAAGAACCAACCTATGTTGCAAACATGTCAAAAATGTGTTTTATACGGATCGAAATGCATTTCAACATCTTTACAATGCGTTTCCAAATGAAATTTGTCTAATTTTTCCTTGATTTAATTGTTAGGACCCACATTTTTTGGTGTTATTGCCTAATAAAATGTTAATTATGAATAATGAGATTACTAGAAACATCTAAGACCAATAATTTTTTCTTTAAAAAAGGGTTTCACTCTCGGGTTTGTACCAAAATGTTGTTAATTAATGGTGAATTAATTGTTAACATAACCACTAATTGTTTCAGAATGTTTGAGAGTGTTTCCAACCTCATCAGTCTTCATATGGAGAAAATAGAATTTCATATCCTATTCAAAATTCAGCAGATTTTCAATACAGAAGCATATGGTTCTTACGTCTGTAAGCCCAATTTCTCCTAAGGCAGGAATATACTTCAACTTTTGTATTACTTTTGGTCAATATTCATGTTAAGCTCTTACAATTTTTTTTTAAAATTAGTGGAATTGGTAATTGGTGGTTAATTCTAACTACTTTTACTATAACTGCTAAGTGATCTGCCCTGCATATAACACACAGCCATAACTTCGTAATGAAGGATTTGAACATAAAACCTTGTATTCACATTTAATTTTTTATGAACTAGCCAAGTGAAGTCACAGGGACCCGGGAGTTGTCTGCAAATAACATATTGTTGCATATTGTTTGTGAAGGATCATTCCTTTTCTTGGGTTTTACAGCATTATTTAATACTATTTAAGATGTTATCAGATGGAGAGAACTTTACTAATTGGTATTGATGATTGGAGCACTTTTTTGAGAAAAAATAATTCAGTTCAATTTTTTTCCCAATCAAGCATCCACTCTCTATTTTGTATGTTAGGGCAAGATTATTTTTTTTCCCTTATGTAATCAAGCATCCACTCTTTAGCTTGTATTTCAAGGTAAGATATTTTTTTATACTGATATAATATGTCACAATATCACTTTTTGAATCTAGATGGAAAATAACAATTATTCTTTCTAATTAATAAATTAGAATGAAAATTCAGTTTAATTTTTATAATGGGTTGTCAATTATGTAACAGAGTAGTTTGGATGGCAGTTTTTGTTGAAATCTGGTAATTTTTTTTATTTTTTTATTTTTTATTTTTATTTTTTTTTAAAATCAGGTAGTTGGAATGTTTTATGGTGAAAATGGATTCAGCACCATCAAAAACCCCTAGAACACTCAAAATACTCCCCTAGAACACTCAAAATACTGAAATTTAACCACTGTAATCCAGATTTTCAAAAATCTTTGCCACAATTTTTCATAATCTTATCGATCTTATTCCATTCTACAATATCAAAAACCTCCTATAATTAAGAAATTTAAAAATTGTTTTAGAAAAATTAGCTAAATTTCTGTGTAAGTTCAGCTAAATTTTTGTGTTTCTTGAATGGTCTGTGTGCCATTGATTTTCGCCTCTTTACCACCAAATAAGAGAGGGGCATTTATCAAGTTGTTTGTCGCATGCAACCAAACAAGAGGGGCAGAAGATGCATGACAGAGCTGACAATTGAACAGAATGCCCCAACCTCCTCCAGTTGGCGGGGAAGGCAGACCAGAGTGGAGACCTCAAAATGCAAGGGAATCTTTGGGACCAATGCCATTCAAGCTAGTAGGAACTCGGTCTGCAATAAGACCAGTAGAGGAATGTGCTGCAATTGGTTTAAGAATTTTTTTATTTTTAGAAGTCTTCCGAGGCAGAACTACAGGACATACTGAGGAAGTGCCAACCTGACAGATGGAGTTAGGCAGGCTGCCAGGTCAGATCCTGACTAACAAGTGCCTTGATAGCTGTCAAATTCACAGTAACAAGATGTAAGATATAGATTTCAATATTCAAGTAAGGTGTGGCATACCCATCCTTTCCCTCCAAGACAAAAACCTCACGTGCAATGTAAAATTTTGGTTTTGTATCATCAACATGGCCATATCTGTTAGCTCAGCGATATTATGACCACAAAAGAACATCAATTTTTTTCAAATTTTGAATATGTCATGATATTTTGAAAAATATTATATACTATCAAAATATTATGATGAAATCAGATCTTTGGATTTGGATTTATTATTAAAACATCATGTTTCAGATTTTAGGATTATTTTATTTAATATTTTTACATTTATTTATTGAAAAATTATTAGGAAATTTTTTTTTGTTTTCGAAAGTTTGAAATATATATATATATATATATATATATATATATATATATATATATATATATATATATATATATATATATATATATATATATATATATATATATATATATATATATTTGTTTGGCTGAAAAGTTTATTTTTTTAATTAATGGTAACAATATATTATTAATATAATATTTGCAAAATTCATAGTTTTAAAATATAGAATTGGTTACTGGATTGGTTTATCTAATAAACTGGGGTTGAAATCAGCATTGGTCAATATCAATGAACCCATTTAAAAAAAAAAGAAATACATTAAATAACTAATTTTTAATGAAAAAAAATATTTTTAAAATTTAAAACCATAATATCAAGCCAATAGAGACAAAATATGCAAAGTTTTCTCATCTATATACTATGTAAAGGTGAATATATCAAAATGACACCAAGTGCAATACATATCGTCAACAAAATACATAAGCAATGAGGCTCTAAATGACTTATAAAGTCCAAAAACAATGCTACAAGTTATTGAAGCCATTTGCCTACTACAAGACTACAAGTCTACACATGATCAATCATCGAATTCGTCACCACTACTAGACACAGGATCATCAATGGGTACATATATATCTTCTAAATCAAAGTCCGAGCATGCCTCCGCCTCATCTGCAACCTTAGTAGTAACACTGCCACCAATAACAATAGAAGTGGACCTAATGGAAGCATGAGTTGATTGAGCTACACGACTAGTGTCTTCCATTGGTTGTATGCCTTTGCTTGATGCAACTACTAATCCTGGTTCTAATGGTGCTACCAAATCTGCTTCATCCTCCCCTAACGCCATGTCAATATCAAAATCAACATCAAACTTAGGATCTTCAGTCTCCGGGCCACCCATTCTAATGTTGCATCAATATCTTCCAACACAATGGGATCTAGATCAAGTCTTTTGTTCATCATTTGGTTGCGCCTTAGTCAAAGGTTGTATTGCACGAAGACAAAATCATTTAACCAATTTTGTTCCAAGCGATTTTTCTTCTTTGTGTGTATGCGCTAAAAGACAGACCAATTGTGCTCACAACCTGAAGCATTGCAAGTTTGGTTGATGAATCTAATTGTAAACTTTTGCAATTGAAGACATTGGCCGCCAAATGACTCACCAATGTGCTGCAAAGAAAAAGACATTAATTAGTAACTTAGTTCATTTCATTTCTTATTTACAAATTACAAATATTTATAGATAATTTGAATTGTAAATTGGTAAACAATTTAACTTGAAAAGAAAAACAAATTGGAATTGCTTACTTGGTTGATACACATCTCTTGCCATCTTTGCCAAGTTTTTGTCAAAGATACCAGCATACTGAAAAGAGTAATTTGTTTATGTATTTCCAATTGGTCTGCATAGTTAGGGACCATGTGCTCCAAACAGTGAATCAATCCATCTCGGACCCCCACAACCTGCAGATATCCTAGCCGAGATTTATAACGATACTTTGGGTTCAAAAAATACCCAACTACATGTATAGGACGATGGAGTTGATTGTTCCATCTGTTATCAATGATCTCCCATATACGTTCATATTTAGCTAACTTATCCTTGTAAGCTAACCGTATCTGCTCCTTTGCCTGATCCATAGCCTCATAAATGTAGCCCATGGTCATTTTTTCTCCATCCACCGTCCTTAGCACCTTAACAAGAGGCTCGGTAATTTTCACAAGATTTGCATACTTTTTTGAAAAATAATTGTCAAACTTTCTTTTTTTGTGACTTTTCCATCTTGTCTACGAGCCCATAGAGATTCAATCCAATCATCAAAAGAAAACATTTTCTGCAGGTTTTTTTGTTGATAATTGAGACATTGCAATGTGAGGAAGTGAGTTGTAAATCTCATAATTGCAGGGCTAACAAGTTCTTTGCCCCCAATGTTTTTTCTTCATTAGGCTCAATACCCATGATTGGTTGTAGATGTAATTTGCAATGCAATTGTCATGCCCTACAATGTTTTTTACCCACTCCACTTTTCCTATGTCCTCAAGCATGAGGTCTATGCAATGTTTAGCACATAGAGTCTAAAATATGGTCTTATATTTGGACTCAAGCATCTTTCCAACAAAAAAATAGTTTGAGACATTATCTATGATGACTTGCACAACATTCTACTCCCCCACTTCCTGAATAATCTCATCCAAAAACTCAAATAGAAGGGTTTTATCCTTCACCTTATCATATGCATCAGCCAATCTCAAAAACATGGTTCCTTGAGGGAAAGAAACAAGGAAATTAATGATGGTGTGGTTCTTTCCATTGATCCATTATCTGACATGATGGAAAAACTTGTTTTGAGCCATGACTCTCTATACTCAGCCAAATACTCATCAATGGAAGAAATCTCTTTTTGAAAAAAATCTCCCCTCAAGCCATACATAGTAGGGCCTTTGAATCCCTTTCCTGTAGCTATAACAGAGTCCAACATAGCTTGGTAATAAGGTGAGCGAGCAACATTAAATGTGATATCTGCATCATACCACCATCTAGCAATGTATTGATAAGAAAAAAATTTGCATTGTTTTTTCTAATGTTCATCCAAAGTGGGTTGATGACTTGGTTGGGAGGAAGTGGGATTAGAAGAGGCAGTGGTAGTAGAGGATGAGAAATAAATATAGAGGTTTGTTCTCTTTATTTCTTTAGATTGTTGGCCAAAAGCAGGAGGAGCATAGTGAAAGGGGTCATTGGTGGAAGGGATAGAAGAGGAGTCTTGAATCTCATAATCATCATACCCAATCTCTTTCATGGCTTGTAATAATTCCTTCTTCCTTGAAATTTATTCTTGGATGGCCTTATACCTAGCGGCGAAAGTCTTCCATTTATAGTTGTTACACTTATGGTGGAGAAAATGGTAACCAGTGGATGGATTTTGAAGTCTACTCTGAAACTTGTCCAAGGTTTCTTGGATGGGAACAGGTGGGTGTTTTATTTGGCATGTAATGGAAATCTATAAATTTTGTTTGGTGAAAATGGTAACTGGTGCATAAATTTTGGAATCTATTTTGAAACATATTGAAGGTTTTTTTGGATGGGAGCAGTTGCTTTTTTTATTTGGGATGGAGATCTATAAATTGTGTTTGGTGGCAACATAGTTGTTGGGAACAAGCAAGTTGGCAATTGATTGTGAGTAAAAGTCGGGCAGAAAATTTACAAAAGTTATACTAGACCTGGATTGAGCTATTCAGTGTAACTGCTTCTCTAATTAAGATTTTACCTCTGGTTGAAAGAATTTATCTCCATAGAATGACAATGGATTTATGAAAGAGCATGGATTTATGAAAGGGAATATATTTGTATATCAGTAAGACTAAAAAATCAGTTTCTAATTGTAGTGATAAATTGTGTTTGGTGGCAGCATATTTGTTGGGAGCAGGTTAACAATGTTTGTGACTAAAAGATGTGCTGGAAAGTCTGTAAAATCCTACTAGACTTGGATTGACCTGCTTCAGTGGAACTTCTTTTCTAATTAAGAGTTTATCTCTGGTTGAAAACTCTTATCAATAGAGAGTGATGATGTGTTTCTATGTAGGTGGTTGAAAACGCTTATCGATAGAGAGTTATGATGTGTTTCCATGTAGGGGGTATGTGTTGATGAGAGGCATATCTATGTATATCAGTAAGATTGAATAATCCATTTCTAATGGTAGTGACGAATCTAGTCTGTATCTGCCAATATGATTTGGAAAGCATTTGAAATTGCAAGCATGGACCACTATGAAGATATTTTGGAGCTTTTAATGAAACTTTATCAAGCATTATGTGACTAGTCAGTTGCATATGTACAGTGTACTGTAAATGGACGAGTCTTGCAGACTAAGCTGCTTAACTTTATTACTGTTTTCATACCGCATCTTTCAACATTGAACATGCATATCCCTTCTTACACATTCTAGTTGTTGGAATGTTGAAGTATTTTATGCAGCTTTGATTTTAATATCTGCTATTGAATGATTATTCTATGGATGATATGTTTTTTTTGTAGTTCAGGAGATTTGATTTATTCATTTATGGATTTCGGTGCTTATTTATTTAGCATTCTTACGTTCTGTGCTTTTGTGTTATTGTCTGGCTTTGTGTTCAGTGCTTTTTCTTCTCTGCCTCTGCTCGTTCACATTTCCACCTTATAATGCGCTTCTCTTTGAAGCTGTTCTAGTTTAGAACACTTTTTCCTTGGAATTCTAGTTCACTCAATTTGTTTTCTTTCTCTTGCAAGATGTATTTACTCTCTCCTTGCTTGTTTTATATGGCTCTACTATTACTATACATATGTATATTCTTCAATTTGAAATCAAAATTTCTCTACTTGTTACTGCTACTTTTCTAACTAACAAAACATTCATTTGTTTTTTTGCAGTTATGGAGAGAAGTTGTTTTGCACATTTATGGATTTCGGTGTTTTTGTGCTTAGCTCTCTTACATTCTGTGCATGTGTTATTATCTGGATTTGTGTTCAGTACTTTTTCTTTTAGTAGACTTTGCCCTTCAATAAATGCTTCTCTGCCTCTGCTCATTCACATTTCCATCTTATAATGGCTTCTCTTGGAAGCTGTTCTAGTTCACTCCACTTGTTTGGTTTCTTTTGCAAAATGTATTTGTTCTCTTTCATTGCCTGTTTTATATGGCTCTACTATTATTATAGATATAAATATTGTTCAATTTAAAACAAGATTGCAAAATAGTGGCAAACTTATCAAATACATATATAACCCAAACGATCCCTTGAATATAAGAGACAAAAGGTCTAAAGGCTACTTGCTAGCACTACTTCTCTATCTAGCAGTCAAAGGTCCATTTTAAATTCTTGCAATCAGAACCCACCTACAGGTTAATTACCTGCAATCAAAACCCACCTACAAGTTAATTACTTGAGAAACAATTGCAACAATCGCCCTCACGAAATGTGACATCATCTTGCCCAAGGCATACACATTAGTCCACTTTGCAGCAATTCATAAAAGGTTGGTGAAGACCTTGAATAGTTTGCATACCCCATCAAGGAAGAAGCTATCTTCAATGCATTCGAATTATCTTTCTTGTCTTAATGGTAAGAAAATATGGCTAAACACGTTCCTAGATTCGTTACTAGAAAGTCAATAACCATATCATTTAATTTCTTCTAGGTGCATAGTAAAGGCATCTTTTTTGTCATCGGTAGGTGCCACTACTAATTGGACTATTGCCCGTGAGAAAATTGAATTTGTTTTCGTTGCATGCGTGTATTATGGTGATTGCTGCATAAGTAAAAGATAATCAATAAATACACTTCACCCCTATCCCGTGCCCTGTGTATCTATTATTTTCAAAATTTTCCATTGTTGAAATGTTTGCCAGTGCCTTTCACTGTAAAGGCTTTTGCAAGAACAACCGACCTTATCCAAAAATCAAAGTGAATAGAGATCTAACTTGGGCTCCTTTTGTAGCTTCCTCCTCTATGTTTTAACTCTTAATACATTTCATTTTACCTTCTTTATTTGAAGTCTCAATTTTGTTTGGCGAAGTTCTCCAATTTTTTTTTAGAATTGTTTGAATCACATCAAATTGCCCAAGGAACTTCTGGTCGTATTAAAAGGTTCTAAACTATGGATGCTGCTCAATGTTCGATGTATTAGAAGGTTCTAAGCTGCTTTTTCTTCTCAAATAAATACTAGGGTAGGTTATTGAATTTTTGGTTTTGGGTTTCTTCTTGCGAGGTAGCTTGCCTTTTAGCAACAACATTCAAGGTAGGAACAACATTCAACGTTACCTTGTTAAATTTCCATGAAAACTTTACAACTACTTAGATGAATCTCTGATAATTGAAACTAGTTAACTTTCACCAAGATACAATGCCTTTTAGCAACTTATAAGCAGTGGAATAAAAGACACAGAGATAAAAACACATCACAAAATTGACACGCTTTTCTCTGGAAACCCAACATGGAAAACCTGCTTTGCTTGATGTGGCTATTTTATCGATTGTACTTGGAGCAATTGAATCTATTACAAAGCAATATGTCTCTCTTGAGAAAGCATTATGCTTCTCACACAAATCTCAGCTAATCATTAGAGAACCTTTGAGGTCTAAAATGGGCCTCCTAAGAAAAATTTACAACTAAAATAAACTTTATAAGAACCAATAGGATTCAAGATGATGATGTCAACCATGGGGGCTAAAAAAATAAAAAGATTAAAATGTCATAAAATAATAAAACTACATTTTCAACTTATCTCCCAAATTTTTACTCAAATTTCAAGCGGAAGTATTCTTTGGATGCAAAATTTAATTCCTCATCCAAGGAGTACTCATGTTCCATACTTTCGATGGACCCTGCTACACGAAAAATGAGAAACACATGAAAAAACATGACTGAAACTCTAGCGCTAGCCTTCTTGATTGATCTGTGCTCTAGCCTAATTGATCAACTTGGTGCTGGTCTTTATACTGATCTCTACTTTGATACCATGTTAAATTTCCATGAAAACTCTGCAAATACTTAGATGAATAACTGATTGTTGAAAATGTAGTGAGCAAGGTCTTCAGTTGCACGCATTAACGAGGGTGAAAATTGTTTCAGTCATAATTGACTTCATCACATCCACGAACAACTTGCCAGTAATTGATATCTGGCCAGATTTGTCATGCCTATAGAACAAGATGGTTCTTTGGGTTATATTTTATTTGGACTTAGAAGTTATAACTACCAGATTTGAAAAGATGCATATACAGAAAATGTATCTCTCCTTGTAAAAATTTAAAACAAGACATCATTTGTACAACAATACTAGGAGAGCATTGGCAAGTTCTAGAGTGGACCTCCTCTCCAATCAATGGAGCTATCAGGTAAATACAGGGTGCCACTGCTACTACTTGTGGGATTATGCTACAAATAGATTCATGGCATGGCATGGGCATGACATGGGGAATTCCGAATGGAGTTTTTCTAATGGTTCTCTTCATGTTAATGGTTATAATTTTAACAGATTCAGCAGGGTGGCTGCAATTGGCACATATTCCTTTCAATATCCAGATTTTGAAGGCACGAGAAGGAATAATATTTTGAAGAAGTGAGAAGCAGTTCACCTTATTATAGTTACCATGCTAGGTCTTCCTTTAAGATATTCCCAGCATCAAATCATTTCCATAAATATGGTTGTGTAAGAGTCGTGATGGTGTTGTAATGTAAATTATGTTTCCATAGTTGAACATCTGAAGTATTTTGCGATATTATTATTGTACCATGGCACCTGGATCAGATCTAATGTTTATCAACACTTTTTTAATAGCATGTTTTCTTTTCTTCCCATTGTGGTTCATTTCTCCTCAAACTCCTCTCCAACCTCAATATCAGTGCTAGTAGTAGCATGAGCAACAACACTACGCTTAGCAGAACTAGAAGAACACATTTTCCAAACTGGACGAGAACTACTTCCCTTACGAGTCACCATGTGCCATGCTTGGTCTTGGTGGTTCTCTTCCTTCTACTCTTGGTTCAACTACCATATCTTCATTGGAACCAACAACCTGAACTCCACTAGACAACGATTCACCATTTTGTAGTAGTGATTCGCCATTTGTATTGGTGATTCGCCATGATTTTACAAGATAATATAATCTCATGAGAAATTCGCCAAAAAATTATATATACATATTATATTATTAATAAAATCGCCTTCCATTTTTCCTATGTATCATGGGGATTCGCCCATTTATTATATATATAAATTTAGGGGGGTTCTTAAAATTTTCCCTGGATTTATTGCAGTGAATATTCTTATAAAGGTTTCAAGTGTCCTTTTAAATTGATAACAGGCTTTATTTTTTCGAAAAATACCTATTTTACACAGGTATGGGTCTTTCAAATAGGTTCTGATGCGTTTGACAGGTTTGCGGTATCTTCTAGAAGCAATTCAAGACTTCTAGCAATCTTCAACAACAATAGGAAGGCATTTCACTGGTTATGGGCATATAAAATGTGAAAAGGCTTTGTTCTCTGAGTGAGGATGGAAAATACAGTGATATAACGTAGAAGAAGGGAATAATGGTGTTTTTCAGAGTTTATTAGGCATTTCAGGTTTAATTTGGCTTGCAACAAATTTCAATCACATCGAGCAATGGACGGTTTCGGGCTTCAAAGGATAGAAACCGCGAGTGGTTATCACGTGTGTTTAAGGTGGTAAGAAATTTAAATTGAATCGGATGTGACCCAATCAAAATGAGCCAGGTGGAGGAGAGAGAAAAGGCTAAAACAACCTATTTCACATGGAATGGATTATGTTTATAATCGCGCAACTTAAATTACGATATTGTCTTTCGATCGTTGGATTTGAAAGACATAATGTGAACGGTCGTGATTTAATATTAAGTTGCTCTGCATTCAGAGATTGGGTCCAGGATTTAGTGATACGATGAGATATGTTTTTAACTTTATAAATATACATGTATAAAGTTTAAAAATTTGTGTTATATGATTGGAAGAGGGGTAAAGTTTTTTATGTTTTCAACTTAAAACATTTAACAAGGGTTTCGACCAATGGTGCGGGTATTTATATTATATGGCATAAAACCTTAACAGGTGTTTTAATACCATAGGGGCGAGGTATTTTTGTTTTTGATATGTTTAAACCTATGGGAATAAAGAGAGGGTATTTATTTCGTCACACGGGATATATAACATAAGTTAAAACTTTAAATACTGGGTTTTTGGGGTTATTTACTTATAAAGGATTTAATAATATACGGGAAGGGTATAATTTAAGGATTTAATAATTTAAGTTAGAAATTCATATGAAATGAAGGTGTAATGTATGAAACAAATCAAAATACATAATTTAACCCTAAGTAAAGTGTAAAATAGGCAATAAAGCATAGTTTTTTCCCATTTTTGTGTTCTACACATGAACTTAGGATAAATGTATTTTGTAGGTTTTTGCGTGTTTCTGAATGAAGATGAAATTGATTGTGTAGGGTTTTTACTTTTACTAAGAAAAAGGGTATTTTACTTAGGAAAATGGATCATAACCTTGGAAAAGGGTGAATAGGCTGATGAAATGGGTTTTATGTAGGGAATCTAGTATTTTTAACCAATTAGTTATTCAGCCTTGGGTCCGGTTCCAACAGAAGTCAAAGAAATGCTCAGAGCCTCTTTAATTGAAGGTTTAGAATAATGGATCATTGTGGGGGAGGGGAAATTAGTAATTTTTTCCCAATGATGCTTTATTACATATCTTGCACAACTTATTTCTACCTACCCATCATTATTTCTAACATTTTTTACTTCATTTTCGTGGGTGCATTTAAGCCTGCAACCCTAAATCCATTTTTTTTCAAAACATAAAACTATCTAAGTCTAACCTTATTTCATCCATGGGCTCAAATTAAATTGTTGAGCTCCTCATTTATTCTCTAACTATCTATTGATATGTCAAGTTTAAAATATTTGACATATCTTTATTCTCTATCTACAACATGAAATTCAAAGCATGAAAGCTAAGATTAAACTATTTAACTGATCATGGATTATGGCATTTATTGACAATATGCACATAATCGTTATTCTTGTAGTAAAAGTAAATAGTAGTGGAGTTTTGACTTCCTCAATTTCTGGCCTTATTTTTATCTCTTTTTCTTTCGGGGTTTATTATTTTTCTAAGTCCTTTGATCTTTCTTTTAGGACTTTACCCTCTTTTCAGTTTTTTATTATTTTCAAAATATGGGAAAACAAGTTGCAGAAAGAAAGGTATGTACATATTTACAAGACTTTCAATGTCAATTCAAAAACTATGAACCCTATTATTATAGGACACTAATAGCTCCTATACTAAATAATCAACATAATATAGAAGCAGGAAACTAATGCATTTCCCGTCGCTAGTGTTGTGTGAAATGGTCGAAATCAGAAGTGAGAGGCACATCACCTCCTTGCTATCAAACGAAACAATACATAAGTGACCTTTAGAGACCTAAAAAAATGAAGGAGACAATATATCCATGTTAATGTATCTCTAGGAGTACACCAACTGACTCCTTTTTGCATAGCCAATTGGAACCTCTAGGAATGAGGGAAAATCCACCCCTCTCCTAGATAGCCCTGTAATGAAATAGATGTCCCCCTCAGTGGTCGCGTACCACTAGTTAGGATCAACCCGGAAATCTTGTAAGTGGGCATTCCACCTGCGGATAAGATGTCGTAAAAAAAAACCATGGCCCTTTAGGGAAGTAGCCTCCTCATAGAACTTGAGGAGGCCTACCTTCCTTAGGAGCCCCAGGGTAGCTATTGTAATAGGGCAATGGTATGCATCTCTCTCCCTCTCTCATGCCTCCCACATGCGAGCCACGTTATACTGGTCTGCCTGTTGTTGCTGTTGCTCCCTCTCTTCTCTCCTTTCACGTCTATAAATGATTAACATATTAAATATATATTTTTAATTAAATGACACATGTATTTAGGAATATACATATATAATTTTTTTTGAAAAAAAAAAGCAGTGGGTGCGCCACAAAAAACAAGGATGCACTCGTCATGGTGCATATTTTTTTGTCGCGCATCAGAGGTGGTGCACCAGAAAATTTTCAGCACACCGAAGGCAGTGCACCTGAAAATTTTCAATGCACCGCCATCCTGTCATTGTTACAAAGCCAACGGTGTGGTGGTATAACAAACCACACCGTTGACTATGGACCAGTGTCGGGAGGGTGGTGCACTAACCAAACTATACGTCCCGGGGCGTATAGTTTGGTTAGTGCACTGACATCCTGACATCATTACATAGTCAATGGTTTGGTCTTTTACCAAGCCACACCATTGACCATGTTGAAATGCCATAATTCGGTGTGCTGAGAAAATTATCCACCCCGGGGCAGATATTTCAGTCAATGCACCGCATTTCCTCTATTCCACAGGGCCAACGGTGCAGCCTAGTAACTGACTGCACTGCACCTTTTTAAAATTTTAAAATATCATGATGCGCCTTTTGGTACCGCCCTAGAACTAGTGCAGATACCGTTAGCACTAGTTGCAGTGCGGCCTATAAATTTACAGGCAACACCGCAAACCAATGTGAGCCGAATGGCTCGAGTGCACCGTGCGGGAATTTTTTTTTTTAAATGGTTAATTTTAAGATAATTTACAATTCTAATCTGCTAAAAGGCTTAATTATGGAAAAACAAGAAAAATACCTATACATTTGAACATCGAGGAAGCATGTTGGTTGTAGAATTTGAAAAAGTAAATTTGTCGACCATTTTGAAAAATTCAAAATGGAGATTAGTGAGCAATGCACAGTAGTAGTGCATGCAATGGGTGCAATGGGAGCATCAATGTCAGGGCCCATTAAACAAGGATAAGTTGCACTAGTTCTTGAGAGCTTTGGAGCACTGAAAAGTGAAAAATGCGGTTTTTTGGCCATAATTTTTTTTATTTAACCCTGTTCTGGTGCGCAGGATTTCATAGGTGCACTGGTGCGATTTCTTAAGTCCGCATCGGGGGGTTTCAGTTTTGGCATGGGGTTTTAGGATGCACCAGTGCAGAATCTTTGTAAAGCACCAGTGTGCTACAGTAATAAGACGCACTGGGCGGGTTTGTACGAAGCGCACGGTGTCCAGTGTGCCAATGTTTTTTGCGTACCAGTGATTTCTCTTGTTGAACGCACCGGTGCGGTTTAGGATGATAAGCGCACCCGAAAAAAAAAAATACGCAAAAACCTCCACCCGCCATCCTCCTCTAGTAACCTATACTAGAAACGGATGTCTGGGGTATTTGTATAAGGGTTTCCTCAAAAGAAATCCCCTAGAGGGTCTTTTCTTTTTAGTGTAATGTGCTATCATTTTCTCCATAAAAATTGACCAAGTGATAAGTGGTTTACCAAAACAAAACCATTGATACCATAAAAACTGATTTTGGTCTAAATATAAAGTTGCAATGCATACCTTTTCTATGTGTTTCACATTATGGAAATCAAATTATTGCTCCATTTGTAGTATCCATGTTATCGGATCTTTGCCATAAAAATTTGTCATATTGATATTTGGAATATTGTGGGTCTTCAATCTAACACTAGAGGCTATCGAATCATGATTAATATTTTTCTTTTGTTCTCATCATGAGTTTCATCTACTACCTTTTCACCATTAGGAAAATTTTCTTGTAGCAACTTTGTCAAATATGTTTTTAAACCATTCTTCAAATCTTCCATGTTTCCTTTCATATTTTATTCTATACCATCCATATTAGCTTCCATGTCTCCATTTAAACCATCTATATCATCTTTGGTTTCTCTTTGTGAGATCGAAATTTGTTGCACTTGGTCCTGTAATTTTGATATATCATGTTGTAATTATTCCTCTTCATGCATCATAATAGAGTTTTATGCAGTCTTAATAGGTGTATAATTCATTTTTGGATGCATTTTAGAACCCAAAACAAATATCTTTGCTTTAATATGCCGTTGGAATCACTTCAAACTGATTTTTCAAACAAAATTTATGAAATTTGTTTTTAAAAAAACACACACATTTTTCATGCTTTTAGGAGCTCGATCTTGAAATGGCTATAGCTATATAATTTCATATCTCCAAGATATGAAATTCAGCCCTATGGCAATGCTTTGAGTCTTCTTTCCAATGCCATAGGTAAGACCTAATTTGGGTTCTTGAAGGTAATGTTATTCCCAATCTCCCACAATGCCCTAATTATGCATTGGTTCGGTAGACCAAACTTGTATGTCGTATCGAGTGTCACTGATTTTACCTTCAGCCTTGAAATTCATACAATGGAAACTATAGTCCATGTAATTTTGACCACTTTTTACAAAATTCAAATCTCATTTCTGAATCAAAATTTATTACGATTTTCCCTCGATCACATGTTTGAGATGAAATGATGGAACCTGCAAAAACCATAACTTCCCCAGGTCATATCTCCAAAAATATAGCGAACCAAGATATTAATATTTTACACGAATTTCCTCAAAATTTCGGCTTCTCTTGGTAAATTTTTTAGCTTCTGAACCTTCGTAGAAATTTTTTTATAATGAAAATTCCAATATTACCTGTTTGTAGCATAAAAACCCTAGAATCAAAAGCTCTGATACCAAATTTTATGCAACCAGTTCACAAAATAGAAGAAAAGATAGATCAATGACTTGAAATTTATCTACTTAGAGGGGGGAAACTGCCTTTACATTACACAAATGAACAATTATTGGGTGATACAAGTGAAAAAATCTACTTTCTATATATAGAAGCCTAAGGGGTCCCAATATAATCAGAGCTTACATAGGAATAATAATGTAAGGGCACAACAACAAAAATAGTGGGCTTCTATGGAGCACAAATATAACAGTATGGGGACTACATGGGCACAAAAATAACAATTATCGGGGTACACTAACAATAACAATAAGGGGATACAATATTATTATAGGTACCTAACACAAATGTACTCAATTCTTTCGATAAGTCTATAGCCTTTGGAAACAATTATTCCAACAATGATGAATTTATTTATGTTTGTAATCACAAATTTCAAGCTGTATTAGTTGATATTTTGGTCTCTCATGAAAAATTTACTATAGATCAAGAATCAGATTCGGTCAAAGAATATGTGCTTATTAACACATCCTCTTCATATCACTATCCCTTGTTCTCTACTGTCTCCAATGCATCTACTTGTGATGGAGATACTCATCATTCTTCAAGTATGTCATCTGATGAATTAACCTCTCAATTGGCACAAACTAGTAATATTATCCATGATGCAAATGAAAACAATCAAATCATAGAGCACTCTTTCCATCCCTCATCATATCTTCTCTCGCATGAATGAAACTATTAAAATTATTTTTTTATAATGTTTCCCCGATTTATTCATCTCCAAATTTGTGATCAGAAAAATATTTCTGCTTGTGTAATCTAGTTTTGAATTTGGAAAATCCTGTAATATTGGAGAAAATGATGGCTTCCATTCGGTGATCAGTGGCTTTATTGAAGTCAGTGGTAGTAGCTATCCTCAAACTATGCGTGATCCGGTTCAATATTCAAAATGTGATTTTATAATCCTTCAAATTTCTGGGAGCTACCAGAGAGTTGAGGCACTTCAGCCTATGTTGATTGTAATTTCAAGATCTTGTGACTCTAGTAAGGCCCCCGAACTAAGTTAGATATGGTTTCTCCCGCACAATCCTTCTCTTTGCATGGTTTCACTCGATGGATTTTTTTTTTTTTAAATGTTTGGCATTTTGGGTAAGATGTTTCAGATTTTGAAGATTTTAATTCTGACTAGATTCAAGAATATTTTTTAGTTCATTCATCTTCATGAAAATATCTCGTATCAAACTTGGGTTTAGAATGTATATATTTCATAGAGTCATGGAATTGTGAATTTGATCATTCGAAGGACTATCTTTGGCCGAAGGAATCATGTTTATTGAATTCATTCCTTAATATTTAGCTCGTGGTTCTTCCTGTGAATGTTATATTACAAATATTTCTCTTCATCGCACCTAAAATCCTTTTGATTCTAAATGAATGCAGGTGTTATTGTGTGAATTAAATTCTTCTTCATTCACTGCATGTTGACTTCTTTCATGTGCTTGTTTTTTTAGCATCCATTTTAAATTATTCTGATGATTATGATGCCTGTACAGTTGTTCCCCAATTGCAGGAAAATGGTTTGTCACATTTGGCTTGTGAGGAAGTTGGTTTAATTGTTCATAGAATTCACAGAGTTGTTCAAATTGGTTTATAATTTTTAATTACAAACTCAGGATATGATGCTTTAATAATCCCATATGATCATTATTATATTGTTTATGAATATCATTTCATTTATCATTTTCCCATCACCACATCGGAGGACATTTTTTATGCATCCTTAGATATTCATCCTTCAATATCTCACTATTCTTATTTTTGTCGAGAAATTGAGGCACTTCAGACTTCATTGATGGTTATGTTAGGTCCTCTATATATCAACATGACTGTTGAATATGATCAAATATATCTCCCCTCACAAGATTTTCATCATAATATTGTTCCTCTAATTGAAAATTTATCTTTTCAATTGTTTCCAGGTTTTCAAAAGGAACATCATGAATTTTACAATCCAATCGTTGAATGGTTGGAATAGACTTACCTAGCAATATTTGTTTCAAATATAATTTTTTAAACTTCCCTCGTGCTTGATAAAGCGTTTGGTGTAGATGGAGACACATATGCGAGAAGCTTCTGAGGTTTGTTGAAAGATTTTATTCATCAAAATGTAATAATGTGAATTGGATGGAAGTAGTGGTTGTGACACTCCTTTTTCCCCACAACCAAGACCGTCCTTTGGTTGTACAAGTTATTTAAGCTCTCATATTTTCTCTTGCACATTACTTTATATATATTTTAATCAATTACGTATTTTTTATTGCAGGTCGAGAATTGATCCAATTTTGGATTCTCAAATTCATATCAAAATTACAAAATGACCAAGATGGTGATTTTGAAATAAGTAATTATCGATTATGTAATAAAACAGGTGGAGATGAAAATTTTATGACCAAGATTGTCATAGGTACAAAGGATTCATCGGCTCAAGTTCAAATGGTCGGTGTGACTTCGACATCAGTATCAAAGACTTTTCCATAAGCATCAATGTTTTTCTAAAGTCAAATCTGTCGTCAAAGAAGGATGCCATTATGTCGACCTGTGAAATAAAAACACATCAAGCTATGATTGTAACGACTTAAGGAAAAAAAATATCCTAAGTCTTAAAAACATATAACTCTAAAATGTTGAGGTCGAAAATGTCAAATGTTTAAGGCAAAAGAAATTCCAAGTTGTAAACCTTAAGGAAAAGAAATCCTAAGGTAAAGGACTAAATTTTAAACTATATCTAAAGTCATAGGTCTAAACAAAATCCTAAGGTGAAATACTAGCACTAAGTGTTAAATGCAAATACACCTAGGCTATGGTGCAAAAACCATGTATCGGGTTTATAAATAAACCTATGGTGCAAAATCTATGTCAAAAACTTGTAGCACAAAACTTATGTTGTAAAGGGTTAAGGGTATATAAATCAAAGTTCATGTAGTATGTTTTTAAAACAAAAAAAATGTTACAAAACTTTGTATTAAAACCCATACAGTGTTATCCTAATCGAGCAGTAATGAAACCGTGTTGGGCTTTTGAAATACCATGTGACTGGTCTTAAGTGTTACAGGTGACAGGTTAATGCAACCATAGCAGAAAATATGACCACGTGTTGAAACCGTCAGATAGACCATGTTAAAATATTTCATGTGATAGGACAACATAGTTAAGTTTTAAAGTCAGTGGAACCTTGTGTCAAAGTTCCAGTCGTCGAGGTTTTAAATTTTGTAAGCCAAAACAACAAAAATACAATCACGTGAACAGGTGAAATGCAACCACAGTAGAAACTGTTGGCTGCCAGTTGTTGCAACCGCATGATAGAATGCGTCAGAGGCTGCGACATGTGACACCTATGCCAAAACTTCCAGGGTTAATATCTAAATTGCCGGTGGAAACCTTAACTTCTAGGTCTCCATTTAATGTCAGCTGCCTAATCACATGTAGACTGCGTTGGAGGTTGCGTCATCGAAAACCATCGGGTTAAGTTTGAACATTCGAGATAAAGCGTAACCGCCGGTCGGAGGCGCTGATCACATGCCGTAGGCAAAGGCCTCCACCTGGTCAGCAAGACATTAAGGCTAAAAATATATATTAAAGTTTGTAAGTGGGTTTTTATTCACTGTATATGAAATAGAAACCCTATCCTAATGACTACAAACTTGAGAGCACTCATGATTCTAGGGATTAAGATGGAAAACCATTAATTCGATGGTTAAACATAGAAAATCAAAACCTCTTCGAAGATATGGAGAGTTTCATTTGCCATGTTTGTATACACTCCTCTTATAAAAGAAAGAAGAGATGTTTTTGTAAGGGGAGGAACAGGAGAGAAAGGGAGTGAATCTTTTCAACTTCAGGAAGAAGGAGGGATTACTCTCATTGAAGATCATCTCAAATACATGGAGAGTTCTTATTTGCAGGTACATTGAAGGAAGAGCTCATCCTTTCTTGCAAAGCTTCAGAATTGAAGTACGTTGTTGTCAACATGATCTACTTTAGTATTCTAAACTCTATTCAGCCACCATATTGCTCAAGGTATTTAAAGCTTCATATTCTAAGCTTAAGTGTGCAATTTCATCCTCGTCTTTTCTTGGTTGAAAACAATCCAAATTCAGTTAGCCTCTTCAGGAGATGATCCTTTTCTGCAAACATCAGTAGTGTTTCTTGACACTCTTCAACTAATGATTCTTTATAGTCTTATTCTCTTTTCTTAAGGAATACAATGGACGCACATTTCTGAGGTGGACCCAGAGATGTAGTCTAGAAGGGATGAACTCTATCACAAAAATTAATTTTTTTTATGGTATTAATTACATGCATCATGTGTATTTGTTAAGTTATAACATAAACAGATTTATACTTAAAAACATTTGATGCTAACAATTAATTTTGGTTTAAAAGTAACTATTCTGTAAAATACTTGCCATTCACATATTGTATAAGAGCTAGGAAAGATCTTGTCAATTCCACATTTGATATCAAGTGGTATCGCAGCAGTCTAGCTCTTTGCAACTACAAGATGGGCAAAAACTCACGACAACAGCTAAGGTTGAAAGAACTCAAGGAGTTCAATCAGCAATATCAGCAGGAGAATTCTGCATCGCGAAGGATGGTGCAAGCACGAGAGAGTGACAAGCAAATCCTTCAATCTGAACTTGAAGTTTTGACGAAGAATAAAAGAGAAAACAACCCTCTCATTGAAGATACAACTTCTAATGGAAAGAAGCTCACACTCTCTCTTCAACAGGAAGATAAAAGTAGTTCTTCCCTTTCATCCTCACCAAAGTCATCAAGGGATGCCATTGGATCTTTTTCCTCACTTGGTGAGGAAACCCGTGACTCACTGATATCACCGAAAAGTGATTCAGAGTCTGATGAAGTTTCTAGTGAGAAACCAAGTGCATTTCCTGAAAGAAAAGGCTTACCCATGATGAAAGCCATCGGATACCAATAAGGTGAAGTATTGGGAAGATATGGACAAGGGAGACTTCTACCCATCACAGTACAATAAATACCTAAGCATCTAGGTCTAGGATATGATTTGATGATGTGTGACTACTGCGGGAAACTTGGCCACATCTCTGGTCTATGCATCCTGAACTTTTGCCAAAGAAGCTCTAGGATAAAAAGGGTAAGAACAAACAATCCTCTAGCAGTAATGATTCTGATAGTGACTTCTTTTATCATAATTGGGTAATAGAGACTGTTAAGAGAATATATCCATGTACTTTTTGTGGTAATTCTTGGCATTGTGTAGAGCAATGTTGGAAACATAAGGCCTACTGTAAGAAAAGGAGCTACTAAAAGTCAGCCGCTAGAAGATGACAAGACACTCCAGGTAAAGTAGCGATCACGAAAAAATTGCACCTCAATCTGCTAAAGAATAACACCACTCAGAAAACTCAACAAGTACAAGGGGAAAGTTTGTCAACACTGCAAATTTTCGGGGCATGCCAAAGAAAACTGTCTGATCCTTCCAAGAGAAACAACATCGACACCAGCAACCCAGGATATATCCAATTCACCTGCTGGAGAACAATAAAATGCCAAATGGAATTGGCCAAATTTTATGCCATATGCCTAATATGAGTTTGTAAAAATTTTCTAGATCTATATAAATTGTAACTAGGTTCTAGAGTTAAATTTTCTTCAAAAAGCATTGTAATAAAACTTTTGGAGAACCAAAAGTTCTTTTAGTTGGGAGGTGTGATCCAATTATAGATTCTCAAATTTGTATTGAAAGTACAAAATGAACAAGATGATCATTTTGAAATAAGTAATTATTGATTATGTAATAAAACAAGTGGAGATGAAAATGTTACGACCAAGATGGTCATAGGAGCAAAGGATTCATCGACTCAAGTTCAAATGGTCGGCATGACATTGACATCAGTATCAAAGACTTCACCATCAGCATCAATGTTTTTCTAAAGTCAAGGCTATCATCAAAGAAGGATGTCATTTTGTCGACCTGTGACATAAAAACACATCAAGTTATGATTGTAACAAATTAAGGAAAAACAATATCCTAAGTCTTAAAAAAATATAAATCTAAAGTGTTAAGGTCGAAAATTTCAAATGTCCAAGGAAAAAGAATGTCCAAGTTGTAAACCTTAAGGAAAAGAAATCCTAGGGTAAAGGACTAAATTTTAAACTAGATCTAAAATCCTAGGTCTCAACAAAATCCTAAGGTGAAAGACTATGTTAGGTCCCTATATTACTAGTATAGTCCCTTATTATTGTTAGTGTAACCCCCTTATTGTTATTATTGTACCCTTGTAACCCCCATTTTATTATTATTGTGCCCTTAAATTATTATTGTTAGGCTCGCTAGGATTACATTTGGTGGCCCACTAGGAGTTAATTATGGCCCCACTCGAATCCTATATATAGAAAGAAGGTTTTGTAAATTGGATCATCCAAGATTTGTTCATTTATGTAATGTATTGGAGGTTTCCCCTCGAAGTGGCTTATTTCTAAGGTGTTGATATCTCTTTCTATTTTGGAGTCAGTTACACAACATTTGCACGAGCTTTGGATTCTAGGGTTTCGCTGCTCCAAACAGGTCATCATGGAATTTTCACTATAAATTTTTTTCTACGAAGTTTCAGAAGTTGAAATTTTTAGGGTGCGAAGCCGAAATCCTGAGGAAGATTTTCAAAAATTTCAGAGCTTGGTTCGCAACATTTTCGGAGATATGATATGTGGAAGTTAGGTCTTTTTTCAGGATCCTAAACAGGTCATTATGGAATTTGCGCTATAAATTATTTTCTACGAAGTTTCAAAATCTCAAATTCATATGGTGCGAAGCTGAAATCCTGAGGAAATTCGTCAAAAAATTTCAGAGCTTGGTTCACAATATTTTTGGAGATATGATCTGTGTAAGGTAGTGCTTTTTCAGGCTTCTGAATTGCATCTCAAAGAGGTGATCGTGGGAAAAGTTCAATAACTCTCTCTCTGGGCATCGGATTGAAGTGCCGTAAAAATTGGTCACAAGTACACGAACTGTAGTTTCTTTTCTATCAATTTCAGAGACAGAGGACGAAATAGTGATACGTGGCAAGTCGTACAAGTTCGCTCTACCGAACCAGTCCATAATTAGGTCATTGTGGGAGATTGGACACAACTTTGTCTTGGAAAATCCAAATCTGGTCAGACCTGTGGCATTCGAAAGATAATTCAGAGGGCTATGTTGGCACCGAAATTCAGATATTGAAGTGCTGCAATCACAGATATAATCCAATTTCAATATAGAGCTCCTCAAAAGCAAGAAAAAGGTGTGTATTTTTTTTTTCGAATTGCATAAGTCTTGTTTGAAGAATCAATTTTAATTGATTCCAACGGCATATTGTAGAATATATATCAGTATTAGGTTCTAAAATATGCCCCGTAAAAATAATTCAACACCCATTAAGCCTTCAGAAGGCTCTACTATGACTCATGAAGATGAAGAATTGCAACATGATCTATGAAAATTACAAGAGCAAGTGCAACAAATTTCACTCTCGCAAAGAGCAACAAAAAATGAAATTGAATTTTTGAAGAAAGGTGTGGAGGCGAGGATGGATGTCATGGAAGCTAAGATGGAAAACATGAAGAATGATCTAAAAACAGACATCGAAGATTTGACAAAGTTGATACAAGAAATGTTTCCTAATGGTGAAAAGATAGTAGAAGAACCTCATGATGACAACAAAATAAATGTTAATCGTGATTTCATAAACTCTAATGTTGGCGGGAAGAACCACCATATTCCAAAAATGGATATGAGGAAGTTTGATGGAAAGGATCCTCTAACATGGATACTACAGATGGAGCAATATTTTGATCTCCATAATGTGCAAAACACACAAAAGGTACGCATTGCAACTTTACATTTAGAACAAAATACATTTGTATGGTATCGATGGCTTTGCTCCCGTAAAAAAATTGTCACTGGGTCAATTTTTACGGAGGAAATGATAGCACATTATGAGGATACAAAGAGCAACACCTTCTTTAGCCAATTGATAAATCTCAAACAAAAGGGTTTAGTGGGGCAGCACATCGAGGACTTCCAAAAATTGAATATAAGGGTAACTGATATTCCAGAGGAACACAGGATCGATCTCTTCATAGGCACTTTAAAGGATAACATCCAACATGAAGTTCGTGTTTTGGAACCAAATTCATTGGAGAAGGCATTCAGGTTGGCAAGAAAAGTTGAATGTAAAATAATGGCGACAAGGAAGCCTACCACTCAATTCTATAAAGAAGGAAGTGTTTCTACGCCTAGATTTCCACAACCTACAAGGTTGACACCACAAAAATTGGAATAAAAAAGAGCAAAAGGGCTTTGCTACAGTTGTGATAGAAAATACACTAAAGGTCATAAGTATGCTGAAAAGAAATTATTTTACATAGATTGTGAAGAAGAAGAAGAAAATGAACAAGAAGAGGATATACACCAGGAACCAGCCTTAGAAGAGGAAGAAATGAGTCCGACCATATCCTGTAATGCATTGGCAGGAATTACCACTCCTCAAACTCTCAAGATAGAAGGACATATCAAGAAGAAAAAGGTAATAGTGTTGATTGATTCAGGTAGCACCCATAATTTTATTCATTGTAAGGTAGCCAAGGACTTAAATTGTTTCCTATACCCAGCACCAGAATGTCAAGTGATGGTTGCAAATGGAGGAACTATAAATTGCTCTAGAAAATGCCATAATATCAAGCTAACCATGGGGAATATGTATTGAATAGTCCAATGCTTTCCATTCCTATGGGAGGTGTTGATGTTGTACTAGGAGTACAATGGTTACAATCTTTGGGGACGATAGCTTTTAATTTTCAAGAACTTTTCTTGAAATTTTTTTCAGAAGGAAAGGAAGTCGAATTACGGGGTATTGAAGGGAAGCCAAGAAGGATAATAAGCTCTAATGTCATGACAAAGCTTCTAAAGAAATAACAACGAGGCGTAATTGCACAATTATGCTCACTAGAAGTTATGACATCAAAACCATCTATTTATGCAGATATCCAAGAAGTCTTGGACAATCATTCCAAGGTGTTTGAAACTCCCAAAGGACTTCCACCTATTCGTGATCATGATCATGCTATTCATTTGATTCCAGGAAGTGTTCCTCCAAACATCAGGCCTTATAGATATCCTTACTTCCAAAAGAGCGAAATTGAACGTATGATTGCGGAAATGTTAGAGGCGGGTATAATTCAACCTAGTCAAAGTTCTTTCTCTGCTCCTGTAGTATTGGTACACAAGAAGGATGGATCATGGCGAATGTGTCCGGATTATAGGGAGCTCAATAAGCTCACCATTAAAGATAAATTTCCCATTCCTGTGATCGATGAATTATTGGATGAATTACATGGAGCAATTTATTTTACCAAGTTGGATCTTCATTCAGGATATCATCAAATTAGAATGAAGACCGAAGATATTCCAAAAACAACATTTCGAACTCATGAGGGTCATTATGAATTTTTGGTCATGCCTTTTGGCCTTACCAATGCACCTTCTACATTTCAAGGGCTGATGAATTCCATTTTCAAACCCTTCCTTAGAAAATTTGTGCTAGTATTTTTTCATGATATACTAATCTACAACAGGTCTTGGAAGGATCATGTTGAACATGTTGACAGGGTGCTCAAACTATTGCAGGAGAAACAATTATATGCAAAAACATCCAAATGTTTCTTTGGAGTACAAGAGGTGGAATATCTGGGTCATATTGTATCTCACGAGGGTGTTAAAGTAGACCCTAACAAAATTAAAGCCATTAAGGAATGGAAAGTCCCCACAACCATAAAGCAGTTGTGAGGATTTCTCGGGTTAACAGGGTATTATCGCAAGTTTGTTACGAATTATGGGAGAATAGCAGCACCTCTAACAACATTATTGAAGAAAGATACATTTTCATGGACTCCTGAAGCAACTAAGGCCTTTGAACGTCTTAAAGAGGCAATGTGCCAAGCACTGGTCTTAGCTACGCCAGACTTCACAAAAACCTTTATTGTGGAATGTGATGCCTCAAGAAATGGAATTGGTGCGGTTTTAATGCAGGAAGGAAGACCCATTGCTTTTGAAAGTCGTACAATCAAAGGAAAGTATTTACATAAACCTATTTATGAGAAGGAAATGTTAGCAATACTGCATGAACTAAAGAAATGGCGAACTTACCTAATGGGAAGACACTTCAAGGTAAAAACTGATCATGATAGTCTTAAACACTTTTTGGAACAAAGACTATCATCAGAAGAATAGCAAAAATGGGTCACAAAGATGTTGGGTTATGACTTTGAAATAATCTACAAAAAAGGAAAGCTTAATGTTGTTGCAGATGCACTCTCAAGAAAGAATGAAGAGGTGGAAGCATTGCTTTGTGCCATTTCTATTATCCAACCGTATTGGATAACCAAAGAAAGGGATGAATGGAAGAAGGACGAAGAAGTGTGGACACTCATTCAAAAGTTGCAGCAAGGTCCTAGTACATCTGATACATTTAGTTGGAAAAATGATTCCTTATGGTACAAAGATCGCTTATATCTTCGTAAGAATTCCCAACTAAAACAAAATATTCTTTTGGAATTGCACACTTCTCCTTTAGGAGGACACTCAGGATTTTTAAAAACATACCACAGGGTGAAGAAAGAATTTTTTTGGGATGGCCTTAAATCTGATATTCGAAAGTTTGTGGCGGAATGTTTGGTTTGCCAGCATAATAAAGTGGAAACAATTAAGACCCCAGGACTTCTACAACCTTTATCCATTCCAAGTCAACGTTGGGAGGAGATTTCAATGGATTTTATCACAGGTTTACCTAAGTCCGAAGGAAAGAGTGTCATCATGGTGGTAGTTGATAGACTTACCAAGTATGCACACTTTTGTGCATTATCTCCTCCATTTAAAGCAAGTACAATTGCTACTACATTTATGGACACAATTCAAAAGCTACATGGAAACCCAAGGGTTATTGTGAGCGACAAAGATCCCATTTTTACTGGAAATTTTTGGATGAAGTTATTTTCTTGTTTGGGTACTCAATTAGCTCATAGCTCATCTTATCATCCTCAATCCGATGGTCAAACTGAGATAGTAAATAAATGTTTGGAAGGATATCTTCGTTGTTTTGTATCTGATAAACAAACACAATGGGTCAAGTGGTTACCTCTCGCTGAATGGTGGTATAACACTTCCTTCCATACTGCAGCAAAAATGACCCCATTTATGGCACTTTATGGATATCATCCACCATCCATCACATCATGTTTAAGGGAAAATTTGAAGGTTCAAGCAGTGGAAGATCACATCGAGCATCAGCAAGAAGTTCTCCAACTCTTAAAGGATAACCTGAATTTGGCACAAAATTGAATGAAACAATAGGCAGATCAACATCGCAACAAGAGAAGTTTTGATGTAGGAGATTGGGTATTTTTACGGCTACAACCATACAAACAAATGTCCCTCAAGCAAGCTAAGAAGGATAATAAATTATCGCCAAAGTACCATGGTCCTTACAAGGTGTTGCAAAAGATTGGTACTATGGCATACAAATTGGAGCTTCCTGCTTCTTCACGAGTGCATCCAATTTTCCATTTTTCATGCTTAAAGAAGGTTATAGGTGAAAATCTTCCAGTTCAAACAATATTTCCAGAACTTGATGAGGAAGGAAAAATCATATTGGAACCTGAAGCGGTCATGGAAACAAGAACTCGACAACTACGGAATCGATCAATTTCAGAGTATCTCATCAAGTGGAAGAACTTACCCACTGAAGATTCTACATGGGAGGATGAGAATTTTATACAGAAGCACCCAGAGCTACTCAAGCATTGAGGACAACACTTTTTTGAAGGAGAGGGGCATGTTAGGTCCCTATATTACTAGTATAGTCCCTTATTGTTGTTAGTGTAACCCCCTTATTGTTATTATTGTACCCTCGTAACCCCCATTTTATTATTATTGTGCCCTTAAATTATTATTGTTAGGTCGGCTAGGATTACATTGTGGCCCACTAGGATTACATTATGGCCCCATGGACTCCTATATATAGAAAGGAGGTTTTGTAAATTGGATCATCCAAGATTTGTTCATTTATGTAATGTATTGGAGGTTTCCCCCTCGAAGTGGCTTATTTCTAAGGCATTGATATCTCTTTTCTTCTATTTTTGGAGCTGGTTACACAACAGACTAGTACTAAGTGTTAAATGCAAATACACCTAGGCTATGGTGCAAAATCTATGTCAAAACCTTGTTGCGCAAAAAATATGTTGTAAAGGGTTAAGGGTATATAAATCAAAGTTCAGGTAGTATGTTTTCAAAACAAAAAAACATTACAAAACTTTGTATTAAAACCCACACAGTGTTATCCTAACCAAGCAGTTATGAAACCGTGTCAGGGTTTTGAAATACCATGTGACTGGTCTTAAGTGTTACAGGTGACAGGTTAATGCAACTGCAGTGGAAAATGTGACCACATGTTGAAACCATCAGATATACAATGTAAAAATATTTCATGTGACAGGACTACAGAGTTAAGGTTTAAAGTCAGCAGAACCTGGTGTCAAAGTTCCAGCCATCGGGGTTTTAAAGTTTGTAAGCCAAAACAACAAAACTGAAATCGTGTGAATGGGTGAAATGCAACCGCAGTGGAAATTGTTGGCTGCCAATTGTTGCAACCCCGTGATAGACTGCGTCAGAGGCTGCGACATGTGACACCTGTGCCAGAACCACCAGGGTTAAGATATAAACCGCCGGTGGAAACCTTAACCACCGAGTCTCCATTTTATTTCAGCTGCCTAATCACATGCAGACTGCGTCGGTGGTTGCGTCATCAAAAATTGTCGAGTTAAGTTCAAACCATCGGGATAAAGCATAACCGTCGGTCGGAGGCACTGATCACATTCCGCAGGCAAAGACCTATGCCCGGTTAGTAAGTCATAAAGGCTAAAAATATATATTAAAGTTTTTAAGTGGGTTTTTATTCACTGTATATGAAACAACAACCCTATCCTAATGACTATAAACCCGAGAGCACTCATGATGTTTGGGATTAAGATGGAAAACCATTAATTCGATAGTTAAACATAGAAAATCAAAACCTCTTCAAAGATATGGAGAGATTCATTTGCCATGTTTGTATACACTCCTCTTATAAAATAAAGAAGAGATGTTTCTGTAAAGGGGAGAGGAACATGAGAGAAAGGGAGTGAATCTTTTCAGCTTCAGGAAGAATGAGGGATTACTCTCATTGAAGATCATCTCAAATACGTGGTGGAGAGTTTTTATTTTCAGGTACATTGAAGGAGGAGAGCTCATCCTTTCTTGAAAAGCTTTAGAATTGAAGTACGTTGTTGTCAACGTGATCTACTTCAATATTCCAAACTCTATTCAGCCACCATATTTCTCAAGGTCTTTAAAGCTTCAGATTCTCAGCTTAAGTGTGCAATTTCATCCTCATATTTTCTTGGTTGAAAAGAATCTGAATTCAGTTAGCCTCTTCAGGAGATGATCCTTTTCTCCAAACATTAGTAGTGTTTCTTGACACTCTTCAATTGATGATTCTTTGTAGTCTTATTCTCTTGGCTTAAGGAATACAACAGACGCACATTTCTGAGGCGGACCCGGAGATGTAGTCTAGGAGGGACGAACTCCGTCTCAAAACTTCATTTGTTTTATGGTATTAATTACATGCATCATGTGTATTTGTTAAGTTATAACATAAAAGGATTTATACTTAGAAACATTTGATGCTAATAGTTAATTTTGGTTTAAAAGTAATTTTTCAGTAAAATACTTGCCATTCACATATTGTATAAGAGCTAGAAAAGATCTTGTCAATTCCTCATTTCGGATCAAGAATGATTACCATATACATTGGAAACTCCGTTAAACGTGACCTCAACCTTCTAGCTAGTTAGTTTTGGAGTAGGTCTAGTTTCATTTTATTTTACCTGTGTCCATCATTTATTAATTCTCTGTGGTATGTCTTGCATTTTCTGGTTTTTGGTTTCACAACATGTTTTTGTTTAGGCATTTTACGTCTTACCTTCAGGTTCTATTTCCTTGTTGTGTGTTTTATTTCCTTTCATTTTCTGAGATCGTGCATGAATATGCTCTCACAGATCAAAGGGAAATTAACAAAACAGAAAAAGACTTTGTGACACTGCAACATTTCACTAAATATCTTTCCTTCTTCTTTGTCTGAGTTACATCCTTTAGTCGATGATGTTCTGACAAAACATACGATCCTTGCATTAAAAAATCCTTGTTTCGAACCATGACCTCCATGTCTATTATGGAAGTATCATCCCTACACTCAGATTTTATGTTTCGGTGTTTTCAAGATGATCCAATTAAGTAGAGAAGGACAAGGGGAAAATATAAAAAAGAAAACCAATATCATAGGTATTATATATGCTTGTCTTAAGGGACAACCTCTCTTGCTCTCAATAAGTCGTGATCCCTCTTCTGCCCATAAATAAATAAGTATCAATCCATAATTCTCTTTAAATAACTAAAGAAAAGCGAAAGAAGAGAAAGGCTTCCTGCGTAGAGAGGTGAAAAAAGAAACTTCGTTGAGGTATTGTCCAGGCTCACTAAAAGCGGAGCAATTTTTTTTCTTTGAAGTGACTTCGTCGTGGTACTATCTAGTCTTGCTAGCAATAGAGCAACACAATAGATAAAAAAACTGTGCTATGAAAATCTAAAGCTCGTGAACTACATTACCTTATCCTGATTTGAAGAATTATGTGATTGTTGATCTTATGTTTGTGTTAAACCAAGTAAAGGAATTAAGGGGACTATTTTTATGAATGGGGTAAGTGGGGAAGACATGATAAGATGAATGATGAATAAATAATTTCTAAATAACTAGACCCTATGTGAAATAATTGACCAAGGTAGAGAAGCTGCACTTCTACCAGTGTGTCACCAAGTGTTGTCACTAGGACAAACACCCTCCAAAATTTTGTGTACATTCAAATTTTGGAGCCGTCTTTGGATCTTACAATCGATCGTTCCATAGAAAATTCTCAGTCATTTGATGCTTTTTGAGCTCCCTCTCGGATTGGAAGTGTTGAAGTCACTTGCTCACACATGCTCAGTCCGCAACAAGTGCCTGAGTGCATTATTTTACGCAACTTTTGACAAGCATAGCATTTTCTTATCAAGAATTTTCTTGTACCATATCCAGTCCTTGTCGAGAGTTAGTTCGAACTGACTACGATAGTTTTTCACATTCTAACTCTGTTTATATTTCTATTTAGGTGAGTTTTGCAAACTGTCGCTTCTCGACACCTTTTATTTTTCAAGTATTTTTTTCATGATTACCATTGTCACTTTCGCTTGGTTTTCCTTTAATTAGTGTTCTTTTCATGTTATCTTCACCCTGGCATGTTTTTTTTCCCCTTTGTTTGCATATCACAATTTTCATTCACACTTTTATCTTCATATAGAAAGTGTCTTCTTCTGGCATGGGTATTGTTTCTTATCAGGCAAAGGGGAGTTTTGGTTTGTTTCAAGGGGAAATATTTGTAATAATGAGTTTTTCTTATCATGTAAGCCTGTTTCAAACTCATTTCCAAAGTTTCATGCTGTAGTATATCTAGGGGGATAATATGGGGTATTCCTGGGGGGATCATATGGGGTACATAGGAAGGTACCCAAGGAAATAATGTAATGTAAGGATAATAAATACATCGGCCATAATTAATAAATTAAGTGCTTAACTCACATTATGCAAGGGACCACAAGTAGTTAGGAAATAATGTGATAAGCCCATTGTATTATCTGTATGACCCATGGTATTATATCTATGAAGCCTATGTAGAGCCTAGAGACTCTCCATTGAGGATTTCAAGGATTATTGTATTGACAAGCATATGTCTTGTGAAGTGATCTCGTTCCTTAAGGAGTAGTTATATGGCGTTACCCTAGCTCAAGGGTTTTGATATTAATAAATAATCATTTCCATTTTTTGATATGCTTGGATCAATATTCTTATTTCTTCACATATTTTACATTATCATATACTTCCATGTCAGATCTATTACAAGTGGAATCAAAGCACTTTCTTGGGCAGAGTTGGGGAGAATTTTTTGTCATTTTTGCAGGAATTCTTGGGCGGCGAGTTTGTAGAGCAGATATAAAAATTTTAGTGCATTTTTTTTGAAGCTAATAACATATCTGGACTATTTGTGAAAAAATAGTCAATTTCAAAAAAACAATTAGTCAAATCCGAGTCCAAATGAGGGAGATATCATTGATTTAAAATCAACGGTGTTGCATAAATTTTTTTGATGGTAATTCGTGGAAAGTGGCACTCCTGACATTTTTTGTTTTTTTTGGTGTAGAATTTCAGAAAAAATAATTATAGATCTGAGTGGCCCTTGAAAAATCACCTAATTTTTAAAAAAAAATCGGTTGAATCAAAGTCCATATGAAGGAATTATCGCTGATTTAAAATCAGCCATTTTTTTAGAAATTTTGTGACGGCAGGATAGTTGCAGCGTAGATCTGAATTTCCAGAGTGCCCTGGTCAGGATTTCAGCAACATGGGAAGATGCAGAATGACCATTCCATTTCTGAAAACAGGTTATAATAAAGGATTCCGAGCCATATTGACAGTTTTGCAGTCATTTTAAATTTTCGCCCAACCATAAGTAATTTCTATAAATCCTCACTCTATTTTTATGGGTTCTAGAGAGATGATTTTTACAGGACGAGATGATGGCCCTACTATTGAAGAATTTATACAATATCAAAATCCTCGATAGAAATACAAATTTTGGACGACACCCATAGGGTTTGATCTGAAAGATGAGGCTCTTAAATGGTAGTACTCACTTGATAAGTTAGTGAGGCACGGTCCTGATGAAGAAATTGAAAAAATCTATTTGGAAAAATGGTCACATGTTAGAAGACACGATAATGAGACACATAGGACATCATTTTTTGGTATCTCCTTATTACAGGTTCATGGAAGTATTTAGAAAGAGAAAATTATTGTGTCTATCAATCCCAGTTGCAAGCATAATTTTATCAATGTTAATGTGGCAAGAAAATTACAAGTTTCAGCAAAATATATTGCAAAAACGCAGGTTGATAATGAGGAGGTGAAAATTTATAAATATTTGAATATTTATATGGATAAGTATATGTTGCATTCTGATTTTTATACTTTAGATATGGATAATTTGGATGTCATTTTTGGATACCCTTGGATGGAATCGGTTGGTACTATGAATATTAATGTATAGAAGAAATTATTGAAGCTTTGGTATAAATAGAAGAAATTACATTACAAGATATTTCCATTAAGGGCCATACCGAGATTGGGGATACATAAGCACAAAGCTCTCATGCTAGTGACATATCAGACGATGAGCCTTTGATGGTCGACAACCAAACACAAGCATCAAACGTGATACTAGAAAAAGCATCGGTCACCACTCAGACACCAATAGTGGACGTACTAGAAAAAGCACCAGAAACCACTCAAACACCAATAGTGGAGGTACCAGAAAACGCACCAAACATCACTAATGCACCAATAGTAGATGAATAAAAGAAAGATCCTCCATCAATTCAATCTTCAACATATCACCACCCGCATCACCCAGCAATAGAACAACCAACAAGATGGCAAAGAACATCACTGAAATTTTGAGGAATAAAATGGGCCTCCTAAGAAAAATGTACAACCAAAATAAAATTAATAAGAACCAATAGGATTCAAGATGATGATGTTAACCATGGGGGATGATTCACAAATTTTGGGGTAAAAAGGTAAAAGGATTAAAAAATATTAAAATAATAAAAATACTTTTTTAATTTGTATTTTCAACTAATCTCCCTAAGTTTTTACTCAAATTTCAAGTGTGAGTACTCATTGGATGCAAAATTTAATTTCTCATCCAAGGAGTACCCATGTTGCATACTTTCTATGGACCTTGCTACACGAAAAATGAGAAATACATGAAAAAGAGTGATTGTAATCATGTTTTTCATGTATTTCTCAGTTTTCATGTAGCAGGGTCCATCGAAATTCTGTGACATGGGTATTCCTTGGATGAGGAATCAAATTATGCATCCAACGAGTGTTCCCCCTCGAAATTTGAGTAAACCTGTAGGGAGATAAGTTGAAAATACGAGTTGAAAAAGTAATTCTTTCTTTTTTCCCTCTTAAATTTGATGATGTAATATAATAATATTTTATTATTTATACTATTATTTAACAATTTCTTTAGGAGACCTATTTCAGACCTCAAAACTCCCCTAATGATTAGCAACAAGGAGGACAATCAATGACCCACCCTCAGCACATCAATGTAGAGGAACCACTAGAAGCAGTGTCCATCTCAAGCGAGCGAGGCACCAACCAGATCATGTGTTCACCTTTCACTTGGATGGCTCGATGCATGTGCATGGTACCAATGGACTACTCTTTTTAGTAAATCCTATTATTTGTGTCTTCTCATGTTTTAGGGATGAAACATGCTTAAGGGGGGTGGAATGTGGTATACATAGGGGGGATAATATGGAGTATTCCTAGGGGAGATCATATGGGGTACATAGGATGGTACCTAAGGAAATAATGTAATGTAAGGATAATAAATACATGGGCCATAATTAATAAATAAAGTGTTTAACCAAAATTATGCAAGGACCACAAGTAGTGAGGAAATAATGTGATAAGCCCATGGTATTAGATGTATGACCCATGGTAATTACCCATGATATTGTATGTATGAAGCTTATATAGAGGCTAGAGAATCTCCATTGAGGATGTCAAGGATTATTGTACTGACAAGCATATGGCTTGTGGAGTGATCTACTTCCTTAAGGAGTAGTTGTATGGTGTTACCCTACCTCAAGGGTTTTGATATTAATAAAGAAGAATTTCAATTTTTGATATTCTTGGATCGATATTTTTATTTCTTGGGCATATTTTCCATTATCATATATTTGCACGTTAGATATATTACACACGCATTATCGCACAAGCATTGTCAATATCATCACAAAGTCTATATTTAATGCCACACTTGTCGTAAGTTGTCACAAAGGTTCTCACACTAAGGGAAGTATGTTTTCATATGTTTTGTGTGGTATAAATTGTGTCGCCAAGTGTCTAAGTTTGTGATCAGAGTAAAAAACTATCACTGTTCACATCGTTTTGAAAAATCCCACGCTTAGCCAAATTTCAGAAAATTTGTAGCAACCTAAGCTCATCCATCCCTCCTAAATTGTGCATTGTCCAGTCTTAGACATCAAGCATCGATCTTGTCTCTTAGAAACATGGAATTCATAGTCTCTTCCTCCAAGAACTGTCAATTTTGCAACCTTAGTGCTCAAACCCAATCCTTGAATCCCAAAACTGCACAATATTTCCCTCCAACCCAGCCAGAAGTCCACATTGCATAGTTGTAAGGCTCAAGCATCACCCTAGAGCCCTTGAACTATGTAATTGCGCAGTCAAATTGTCTACTCTATCTTCCAGAACTACATAGTTGGTTGAACCAGTGCCCAATTCATTAGCCTAGCTTATTGAGCTCCTAAACTGTGAAATCTTCTTCCTCAATCCAGCCTAAACTGTGCATTTCAAAGTCTCAAAGCTCAAGCTCCATCCCTAACTGTCTGAGCTGCGTAAATACACAGTCAGTAAGCCTTTCCCCTGGCCCACCATTAGTTCTTCCTTAGTCTGCGAATCATCATGGAAAATATTATAATAGGGGTTTATCAAATTGATGTCATCTTGTCATGATTGCATTTTATATACCGAAACTATACCATGTTATGGAAATATGATGAAGAAGAATATGTAGAAGGAGGAAATTCTAAATGACACCTAATTATTCGAGGAGAAAGGATAATCATTACACAAGAAGATGAAGGAACACTGGAGTATGATAGAAAACCAAATATCAGGACAACATGAAGACTCTATCTGATTTACAACCCTTTGGAGGATAGATATGAAGAACAAAGCACCTCTCTCATGATGTTGAAGCATTAAATGCATCTCTTATTAAAGGTATAAAGAAATAATAAATAATAAGGATAGCTTATCATTTCCACATCATTATGTCTTCAATGTCATGTATTTTCACACACACTAGAAACCATTCGATGTGTTTTTCTCAAATTGTTTTGCTCCTTTTTGCAAGATAGGAAAGATGTTGTATTTTCGCATGTTAGTTGTCGCATAATGTGTATAGCCTATTTTGGTGGTTTCAAGAGTTCATCTTTGTGTGTATGAGTTTTTCTAACCATGTAAACATTTTTTGCACTCATTCTCAAAGTTTTAAGCAGTGTCACATAAGCGTCCTCATGGTCATCACATAGTGTATCTTCAGTATCGGACTTGTCGTAACTTATTGTAAAGTTGTCGCATGGGGGAAAATTCATTGTTGATTTTTCATGGATGATCTATGCTGTTGTGTCATCAATAATTTTAAGTGCTTGATCACAATCGAAGTCTTATCATCGTGTACATCAGTCTCACCGATCCCACACTTAGACATTTCTGGAAAAGGCTTCCCGAATAAGAAACCTAACTTCACCGAGCCTCTCTGAATTGTACACTGCACAATTTCAGTCCTCTAGTTGTGACCTTGCCTCTTGGAACTGCGCAATTTGTATTTCCTGCCTCCCAGGACTGTTGCACTGTGAAATTTATGTGCTTAAGCTCTGACCTTGACCTCCAAAATTATGTAATTCTTTCTCCCAAACTGGCCTAAACTATGCACTTCACAATCTCTAGCCTGAATATGATCCATTGAGTTGTTGATATGCACAATTGTGTCATGAATCGGTCTCCTCTGCCTCTCGAAACTGTGCACTATTCTCCTCCTGTGTCCATCCGCTCAGTCTGTCTCATTGGATCCCAAAACTACGTAGTTTTCCTCCTCATCCCAGTTTGAACTATGCATTACATAGTCTTAGGGCTCAATCCTCACCTGTGGACGCTTGAACTATGTAACTCCGGATTTATTGAGCCCCTTCCCACATTCCGTCACCTGTTTTGGGCTTAGTCAATGGATGAAAATGCATTGTCTTAGATTAGGGGGTTTTTGGACAGATGTCGTGTCATCATGAGTTAATTGTAGATGCAGGTACTCTCTCACACCATGACAGGATGATGCAGAATGAGATGCAGAAAGGAAGCATGCTGAAAGACATCATTCTAGCTAAATACACAAGTTTATCGATTAAGGCAAAGAAAAATGACACTAGTTTGCGACCATAACTCAAGACTTGAGATTATTGAAGATTCCTTATCACCAATACATGACGAGGTGGAAAATAAAATCATTCTCAAGCAAAGATCATACACAAAAAAATAGTGGCTTGACATTGCCACATCATCAAGAAGTCCATATCAGTAATTCCATATCATAGCATGTCATGACTTGTCATATGCCACATCATTGTTGTGGATCATGTAAAATTTTATTCAAAATGTATTGTAAAGTGAAAGTCCAAAGCACACACATGGAATATGAAGAGTCATGTAAGTCAAAAACTCATAGGAAGTAAAATAGTCATGAGGGTAGTCAAAAAGTCACACGGAAGGTGAAGTATCACCCCTTGGTTATATACACACCCTCATTGTATGAGGAAATGAATTTTCACTTTGGATCCTACCGCACGACATTAGAGAGATAAGCTAGTTCTTTTGAGGAGCAAGGATTGGCTCCAACGTTCCACTACAGGAGCTAGTGGTGTTCATTGTATACATGTGTCTTGAAATTTTTACTTAATATCAAAAGCCCTATGGTCCAACACGTTATTCATGCATGGATTATGGATATTTTTAATACTATTCTGTGAATGTATGTAATTCATGTTTGATTTAATCTATGCTAAGGTAGTTGAACTATTTTAGTTATTTTGATACTTATCATATTGAGAAAGTGTTGTAATTTTTATTATCATTGTCGCATACTTGTGCACTATTCCACTGGATATTAGAAAGATCTTCCTTTTCATATTCGTTTCAATGATCATCGCATCTCTGTGGACTATTCCTCTAGATGTTGTATGGGCCCTTGTTGTTCGTGTGTGTCTCTACTAGGGTGGTACTACTAACTCTCTCTTAGGGGCTCCCTTTTCCTCCCCTTCGCAGTGAAGGAACTTTGACACACATGCGATCGAACACTCACCACGCACACCCCCCTTGATTTTTGAGTGTGCATTTTCACTCCTCTCTCTCGTTGATAGTTAGAACCAAGGCATATCTTTGAGAATACATGGAAACCGGGTTGAAATTCCAAATATAATCGTACTACAAACCGTACGAAGGATAATTGAGACTTCACATCAACAATACCCCTCGGTTAACAGATTTCCAACATCATCAACTAGTGTTTAGTTATTATTAATAACATGTAATGCAAATCATGCCAACACAACTATGAAGCAATTGTTGGCAGTAAGCCACAACATGACTACGAGACTACGAGAGACTACAATAGATCTGGCGGAGGAGCTTAAGGCCTAAACCTTTATTAAAATTTATTTATTAAAGCTAGCTAAAACATAATTTAATTTTATCCTTCGGTATTGGGAATTTAATGTTTCATTCTTTATGTTTCAATGTCTGATATGACGTGCCAGTTCTACGTAGATGCCACATGGCACTCATAAATGGCCTTATGATACGTATGATCAGGTGAGAATGTGCGATACGTGTTTTGCGACATGGGTAGGATTCCACGTGTCATGATGAAACATTGGCCCAGAATTTCAACAAGGAATTGGTTGGAATCCAATATTGGTATCGAGCCATAAGGACAGTAGAATTTTATAAGGTGCAAGGTCCACCCGAAGGCCGATTTTGAGATTAGAAAGGTTTCACGCTACTTAATAGAGGATAATGATGGTGTTAGTAGACGGGAAAATTGTTGAGCCTTTGGGATTTTGGAAATGTTTGCACACTAACGTGCCTCTAATGACCGATATCCCAAATCATAGATATTCTCGCTAATTGGGCTCAGTGGCATTGGATAATGTGGGATCGAGTGTATCCTTAGCAAGTTATTCTAAGCAGTGGTTTGATGCCTTTGGGTTTAGGTTTGGGACTTGATATATAAAGTTAAAAAATGAATACAAAGTGTTTTTAATAGGAGGAATTTTCACTTTGAAGTTTAAATGCATATGAAGAAGATTTAGATTTTTGTGTAAAGAGAGAATTATTAAGTTTAGAAATTTAATGGTCCCGTTGCATTTATAAATGTTAATAAAAATAATGAGTTGTTGTCACATCACAACACCTTCCAAAACATAGCACATGTTTTGTTTTTTCTATTTTATGATATTTTAGCTAAAAGTTCCTATTTTTTTAATGATTTGGTTTCCATACTCCCTCAAACAATAAGCTAAGCAATTTGTACTTTTTTTTTTTAACTAGTAAAATGTTTTAACTTTTCTACTTAAAACTAAATTACAAATTATTATTATTATAATTAGTTATATATATATATGACAAATTTTTAAATAAGTTGTGATAATATTATATATATCTATTTTCAATTTTATTTAATAAAAATATTTTGCTAAATTAAAATATATAGAGATTTAAATATAATTAATGTATTCAAACATAAATAAGGATTGAAAATAATTTATTATTTAAATATGTTTTTTTAAATAGTAAGATTTGAAAAATATGTGGATGATAAATCAAACCTTCTCCCTATATTGTTAAAAGTAAAATAATCAATAATAAAATAATAATATATAATAATATATTTTTTAATTTAAATATGAGCAAATAATTTATTTTCAAAAGAAAAATATACTTGGGATATTTCTAGAATAGAGACAAAAAAGAGTATCTCAATTGATTTCGAAGAAGACATTTTATCTTACCATTAAAAATATGCTTCAATTATACATAAGCAAGAATGATTAATTTTTCACTACAAAAGAAAGATTAAAGAGTAAAGGATAATATTCTTAGCATTGAAAATATGCTCAAATCACACATAAAAGAAAGATTAAAGAGTAAAAAAAGATATTGACGATAAAACACCATTGTAGAATTTTTAATAATGTAGAATGCCAACATCCAAAACTAAAGCTTATTTTGAGAGTAGATTTCCTAGAAAGCTATGCTTCCTATAATAGTGAAATATTTAAATATTGTCAAATTCACCTACTTCTACCAAATTAAAAGCAAAACACACCATAAAACAATCAACTCAACAACATAATTTATACCATTTCCAATAACCAACTTACATTCTATAAACATATTATGAAAAAATAAAATGACAATACCACCATCCCCACAATTTTACTTTCGAGATACATCATCAAAAAAATTCCACCACTTTCAAAAAACAACTATATACAATTATAAAAAAATAATAATAATGAATTAAAACAAATTATTATAGGTATATATGGTTATTCAACTCTCCTAAATGAATGTGATATCTTTCACTTTTAATATAAGGAATATGTTGTAAACTTTATATCCTTAATTACATATATGCCACAAGCCATCTCATTTCTCTTTAGATAATGTTTCGTGATATTACTATATTGTTATAGTAATATTTTTATATTTAAATTTTGTTTTTACTATCTCGTTATATTTGAAATATTTTTTTTTAATTTTACATCATATATATGTAGATTTTAAAATATTAATAATTAAATATGTATTTATATTTTAAAGTGTTATTAATTAACTTTACAAAAATAATTGATGATTAAATATTTTAACATTTTTAATATAAATATATATAATTTGAAAAAAAATAAAATTAATAATTTTTTAATAATTTTAATATATATATATATATATATATATATATATATATATATATATATATATATATATATATATATATATATAAAGTATATATTTATATTATTAAAATAATTATAATAAAATTATATATATATATATATATATATATATATATATACATATATATATGTATATATATATATATATATATATCATTTTATTACACAGCTTTTGGTTAACAACCCTAGTTGTCCAATGTGTCCATGTGTGAGCCATTGGATCAAATGTTAAATGATTGAAATGTTTTGGGCCATTAGATTCTAGGTATATATATATATATATATATATTATAATGTTAGCTTTTTTCTTTTTTCTTTTTAATAAGTTAGATTGATTTTAGGTGTATAATAGAAATTTTGCAATGTCCTATTTAACATTTTGACTATGTCAAATTACACAAAAATAAAAATAAAAGTAAATTAAATAAAAATATTGACATAATGTAATGAACATTTTAACTAGGTAAAAATACAATATAAAACAAAAACAATAAAATAAAATAATAATAAACTATAAAAACAGCCCATGGTATTGACCTTATTTGAAAACAACTTCCCTAGCTGCCAATGTGTCCATGTCTCAGCCATTGGATCAAATATTAGACAATTGAAATGTTTTAGGCCATTAGATCCACAAGTATGTGTGTGTGTGTGTGTGTGTTTTATAGTGTTAGTTTTTTTTAAAAAATAAGTTAGATTAATTTTAGATGTATAATAGAAATGTTGTAATGTCATGTTTAACATTTTCACTATGTCAAATTGCACAAAAATAAAAATAAAAGTAAATTAAATAAAAAGATTGACATAATGAAATGAACATTTTAATTAGGTAAAAACAAAATAAAAAGAAAAAATAATTAAATAAAGTAATAATAAACTATAAAAACAGCCTATGGTGCTGACCTTATTTGAAAACAACTTCCCTAGCTACCAATGTGTCCATGTCTCGGCCATTGGATGAAATTGGATGAAATGTTAGACGATTGGAATGTTTTAGGCCATTAGATCCACAAGTATATATATATATATATATATATATATATATATATATATATATATATATATATATATATATATATATATATATATATAATGTTAGTGTTTTTTCTTTTTCTTTTTAATAAGTTAGATTTATTAATCACAACAAATCACATAATATATGCAAGGTTGCAATGAACCCCATACATAGTGATGGACATCATGCGAATTTTAGTCAACATAGAACATCACCATAAAAATTCTATATTCTTGATCAATTTACAATAGCCTAAGATGTCTAGATTGGATGCTGAGGTGGATGGTACAATAATTGAGGATGCTTCTTAAAGGGCAAGGGAATTTAGATACTCTATCCTTCCACCAAAGTTATAAAAAGTGAGACTTGTAGATTATAGTTTTACAAAATTGACACTATGTGATTGAGAATAAGTTACAAACATTAGGTATTTTAAAAGGTATTTAACAAGTAATAAGAGGAAGGTACAGGAGGGCCATGATAATTAATGTGATTCTTTGTACTATTTTTATTTAAAATAGTAATTTGTATTTGTATTTTTTTAAATGAATATCGTTAAATGTGTTGTAATATTTTTATTTAAAATAGTAATTTATATTTGTATTTTTTAAAATGAATATTGCTAAATGTGTAATTGAGTAAAATGTATTAAATTGATATTCTAATTTTTAAGATATTTATTTAAAAAAATTGAAGTACGGTGAGTTTTGTTTTATTAAGCTTTGAGTATAGATGTGCAGATAATGAATCTATCTCAAGTCCCAAACAAGATTCTCATGTCCCAAACAAGATTCTTCTTTCTCTTCTTATTCTAGCTTGCACCTTGACACTCCTCTCCTCCTCCCTGCACAAATTTAAACTATGAGGCACAAGGTAATTGTTGCATATAGGAACATTTAGATATGATAAGAAAAATGTGATACTCTATTGTAATTTTCTCTACAAATGTGATGGCAAGTGTGCTCTAAATGTTGACAATTTCATGGTTAATGAAGTATAAGCTACATGCAAATTGACAGTCTTATATACAAGATCAAGAAATCTATGCCCAATATCCAACACCATAGAGAAAGACATGTTCACCAATTCACCAGTTGCTTATGCCCAATATCCAAGGCCATAGAGGAAGACATGTTCACCAATTCAACAATTGCTTCCAAATCTCTCTTAGTGCTAGAGTTGTTTTCTCAGTAAACTTGTTTTTACTGCTCTTGAACTGATGAAAACCATCATTGTTTCATATATGAGAATTTAGTTCTGATAACAAAATTGTGATACTATTTATTATCCCTTTGTAGTTTTTTAATGATTCAATTAAGAATAACATTTGTATGTTGTCATGAGGAGATTTTTTATTTTTCATGTCAATTACCTTTTATAACTCTAGGAGGTTCTTAATATTGCCTTTGTTTTTAATAAATGAAACTCAATTATATATTTGAAAATATGATTAGGTAAGAGAATTTTAGGATTATAATTTTTTTTTTCCAAGTTGACGATGTGAATGTTTATTTACCTAAAGTTGGCTCCCATGTTCAATAACTCCCCATGGGGTTTGAAGATAATAAGTAATGGAAATTCAACGACATATAAAACAAATAATTTATACATCAAAAATGAGTTAGTTCCATATAATATAAGTGGATTCTACTTGACAACTATAAATATTGCATTCAATTCTTTATTAATAAGTTGTTTTTTACTTAATAAAGGCTAATAATTTTGTAATCAAATAATTGGAGAAAAAATATTCACAATATAATTTATTTGAATAAATAGATGTGTGTAAAATAGTTTAATAAGAAACTATATTTGTAATTATAAAATATAAAACTATAACTTAAAATTATGAAATGACTTTGTATTTTTTGTTTCTTATGTATATAGAGAAAGAATAAACCAAGTTTGGAGTTAAGAAAATAAACCATAGCACAAAGAACAATATCTCCTTCAAAAAATGTCACCATATTAAAAAGACAATTACTTTCTTGTATACCAAGAATATTGTTATTCATAAACAATATTAAATTGCTGACAAACATGAAATTAACCCTCAGATATGTAGATGAACTTGGACTAAGCTCTATTTTTGTTAATAAAAATTCTTTTTATTTACATCTATGCTAGATAGATTGTACTTGAATGTATTTAAATTATTTTATTTGAGTTACATGCTTGTTTCAAAGGATGATTAATCACCAAAGGATTTTCACCCCCAATTTCCTATTTCAATATCTATATGTGTGTGTGTGTGTGTGTGTACACACATATATATATACCACAATTGTCTATTTCTATCTATAACAAAATTTTCTGGTGGACAGCTCTTATCATCAGTATCTTTGAAACCTCCATGACCTGCTTCCATGGAAGCAAAAGTTGCCTTTCATTACTTCACAATGGTTCCTTCTTTGCAACAACTTATTTCTTCTTGGCTACTCTTTCCTATGCTATTTCCTTACAATGTTTCTTTTGCAACATGTGATACAATTTCTAATTATCATTATTTTAATAGTAATATAAAAATATACACTTTATATAAATTACAATTAATTTATAAAATTATTTAATATTAACCTCCACACACAATGAAATATAAATATGCATTTTCTACCATCCATCTCAATAGAAAAGCGCCTTGAAACCACATTATTAGGTATGTGTAACAAAGTGTCCCATCTATAAATGTTATACAGATGATGGAAGTGTTATATCTTTCTTAATAATTTTATTATTAAATATTTAATCAAGTGTTTCATTTTTAATAAAAAAATTAAATATTGAATATTGAATAATATATGTTGTAAAAAAAAAAAAACATCAAAATCACTTTATTAGATATTGTAAATTAAAGAACTAATAATCATTTAATATATATATATATATATATAAAATTTATACTAAACATGTTTATTTGATATTCAATTTTTATTTAATATATATATGGCATCCTATTTTATAGTATAAATATTATTACTATTTAAAATATATATAGATATATATAAAATTTATAGTAAACATTTTTATTTGATATTCAATTTTTATTTAATATATTTATGGCATCATATTTTATAGTATAAATACTATTACTATATACTTATAATTAGAATTATATTATTGTAATATAAATATTAATAACATAATAATTAAAAAGTGTATTTAAAAAAAATTATATTTCTTTATATGATAATTAAAACTATATACTCATAATTATAATTATATTATTATAATGTAAATATTAATAGCATAATAATTAAAAATGTATTTTTAAAATTTATATTTCTTTATATAATAATTAAAATTGTAGTTTTATAAATATTTATATATGTGAGCTTCCGGATGTGAAATCAATTAAGTTATATTGCGTAAAAATCATTTTGTGCCTCAATAAAATTAATCTCTCCTTCAAAACTGTTATATTGATTTAATAAGAAATGAATAATTCAGATTCAATAAAAAAAATGCATAATAAAAAGAGGTGGATGAGTGATTGATACTGGCTAGATAACCGACGTTACATCGAAGAAAAAACATCCAATGCGATGGATATTCTCAAAAATATCTTGTGGTATCTACAAAGCGAAAATAGGTGGTCATACCGTTCTTTTCGGGGGGGCTAATTGTGAAGACTACGCTAAGTATTGTCGTTCTCCGTGGGAATACATTGAGAATGACACCATAATATCGCTAAAATTTCGTCAGTGTTAATACCCACTTTAATTCTTGTTGGTTGGTGTCACATTGTCGATTTCACGTTGGGGTCCATGACATTTACGTGAAGAAAATTGGATATCTGGATTAATTAACAGAAAAACTTACAATGTTTATATTGAAGTAGGGGTATTATTTAATCATATGTTCCTATCCTGGATAGGGTGAAGGGAGGGATGGTCACTTTGGAGGCTCTAATTAGAATAGTTATAATTATATTACTAAATGTAGTTGATATTGTAGGATTAGTAAAAAAAAATTAGAATATTTGTCAATTTATTTTAATTTGGTTGAATTTAATATTTTTTTTCTCGTAACAAATTGTTAAACAATATTAATGGATTTTTGTTTATACCTTGGATTGTTGGTTATATTCTTTGCAGCTTAGAGGGGAAGAGTGAGTTAAACAGTATTAATGGATTGTTGTTTATATTCCTTGTATTGTTGGTTATATTCCTGGTAGCTTAGAGGGGAAGAGTGAGTACAACCAGCCAAAGCCAAAGCAATACAAGTGGACTCCATTAGATTGAAATTGAATTTTTTTTAATTAATATGTAGAGAGGGTTGATATACTTTCATCCTTATTATTTATGGGTTGTTATTTGATAATTTGTATATTTATTTTATATTGTATTATGAACACATAAATATAAAACAGTTAATATTTGAAATTTATTTGTTATTGTAATTAATAATTTTATATTTAAAATTTGTTATTGAAATTAATAATTTAATACTTGAAATTCTATAGATTATTGAAGTTAAAAAGACAATAAGAATATACCTTTTTCTATTTGGTTGAATTTAATAAAGTTTTTTCCTTAACGAATAGTTAATTTAAAAAAAAAAAGAATAATAAAGTGTTGTTTATATAATTTAATACTTGAAACTCTATAGATTATTGAAATTAAAAAGACCATAAGAATATATCTTTTTTTTCCATTTTTTTAAATTTAAAAAACTTATTTCCTTAAGACATAGTTAAAATGCATTAATGGATTGTTGCTTATATACCTGGTAGCCTAGAGAAGAGGAATAGTGAGAATAACAAGCCAAAGAAATAGAAGTGGATTGGATTTGGGTTGATATCCATTCATGCTTATTAATTATTGTTTACTATTTGATAATTTGTGTATTATTTTTATAATTGTATTAATTTATTATGAACAGATAAATGTATACTAGTTGATATTTTAATTTTATTTATGATTATAATTAATAATTTAATATTTGAAATTTGTTATTGAAATTAATAATTTAATATTTCAAATTCTATAGATTATTGACATTAAAATACCATAAAAAATATATCATTTTTCCAATCGTGACTATAAAATTTAAATTAAAATTAAAATCTCATTAATAAAAAAAAACCACAAATAAATAGAGACATCTATACCCTAAATATCTGGAACCTCCAGTTATGGCAATAAAATTAAAATTAAAACTAAAGTATCATTTATTAAAAAAAAACCACAAAGAAATAGACACATATATACCCTAAAATATCTGGAACATTTTTTCCGTGAAAAATTCAGAATTTCCATCTTTCAATTTCAAATTTTCACTTTCATTCAAGAGAATCCAGAAGTTATTCTGACACAGATCATACCTAATTTGTCATGATTGAAACGTGCTAATCATAAATGAGAAAAAAGGAGATCCATAGAATTTACGCGTAATCATCACGACGAATCCAATAATTGATCAAATTTACGCGAAATCATGGACACCAATCCAATTACTTGTGGACAGGACATAGGAACGACTTAATTCCTGGAAGGAAGTGATTTTGTCACGATCGACATCATGAAATACATTTGAAAGACCACCTGATTGGTAAACTATTTGATAAATTATGAAACAATAGAATGATGCCACGACTCCTGTGACATTCTTTCCTCTGTTAAATACATTGCGCGCTGAAGGCTGGGCTGGGATTTCAGCAAACTCAGTCAGGCTGAAAAGCTAAGATTCGTGAAAATGAGGCGCAGGCAAGGGCAAGGCGAAGGAGAACTGGAAGGTTTTGGTTTTCCCGCCTCCTCAAACCACTTTACCAAAGCTAAGAAAAGGCCTCTGATCACCTGGAAGAGGATGAGAAGCTTGTCTACCAACTACATCTTCAACAGATACTGGGCTCTTCTTGGGCTTATGTGAAAACAAGCTGGTATAATTAATACAATGGTTCCCATACAATACTTCATAACAGTACAATCCCTAACTATCTTTTAAAATCTATATTCTCCTTAATATTATCACCAATTTATCAACAATATAATAATGAGAAAGTTTCTGCCATGTATTATACAGGTCTGCAGAGATGCGGAAAGAGCTGTAGGCTGAGATGGATTAACTACTTACGCCCTGGCCTTAAAAGACACCCATTTTTGCACCAAGAAAAGTCACTCATCATAAACTTACAATCCGTTATCGGTAACAGGTTTCTGTTTTTCTCCTTTCCTACACCCCATTTCGACTGTCATTTCATTTATTGATCATTCCCTCTGGATCGTTTGACTAATTTCCACAACACTGCACAGTAGGTGGTCTTAAATTGGAGCACATATTTCGGGGCATACGGACAATGAGATCAAGAATTACTGGAACTTAGCCATCAAGAATAATTTCAAGTTGAAAAACCAAGTACCCTCCACCACCACAGACTGCAACACCAATGCCAAATCCACTACCCCTTACCGATCCCATCTCATATGAAATACCGATCTAGTGTTCTCTCATGTTGATGTTGCCCTTACGTCATTTCACTCTGCCCACCCTGCCATGCCTGAAGGATACCAGAGACCTAACAACACCTTCAATGTAGAGACCAATGGGGAAAATCAATTCTGTGTTCCGGGCATATTGGAATTAAAACTAGACCAATTGCAGGATCAAAATGATGACGTTACCAATCTAATTTCCTATTTTGGGGCACGAATTAATGATATTGCTGCTCATACAAATGAGAGCGGCTCGAGTCATGCAACATTGCAGCTCCTCCAAACCAACAGCTTTCGGAAGAGCCTTCATGGTTACAACACTGCAAAATCATCGATATGCGATGAATTAATAACAGAGCCATGCAGGTTACAGTACCAGCTCTTGAAGCGCCTGCGTCTGCCAATTATTCTCTGGGCTCAACTGGAATCACAACTCTACTGTCATTGACAAGCAGGGTTCTTGAATGAAAAACTTGAAAATGACAGATGGAGCACTGGTAATTCGTGTTCAAATGCGGATGACGGGTCTCATGCCACCGATCCAGGAGCTTATACCATTCATGAGGCGGGGATTAGTACCGTGGAAACCTACAAGAGCTCCATGTATGAGAAAACTACCGATCAGTCATGTCCTCCACATAGTTTCTGCTCCCAATTTGGTAAACCAGCAATTAAATGGCCCGCTGGGCATTCTAATGAAATTCAGGCTGAGGATAGTAGTTTTCAAGAAGAAAACCAGAGGTTGAATGGGACCCAGGAAGAAACCAGTGAAATCATTCTACAGCTCGGTCCTGGTGCATTCATTGAGCAGCTCAGACGGTATCGTAGCCGTGGATTGAGGCTCCGATCAGCCAAAACAATATTCACACCTGTTGCAGCCTAGCTAAGGGCTCAGACTCATGGAGTTTATCTTACTTCTAGTACTCGAACAGGTGTGAATATAATCTGAGAACATCAAATCACCTTGTAGCTGCAAACAGTATTGACGAACAGACTTGTGCTTGGACCTGTTTCACACTTGGAGGAGAAGCAAAATTATAAAACAGTAATCCTGTGCTCGCAGACTTTGAAGCACCAACAAAATTTTAATGTGGGACTACGCTTGTTGACTAGGTAGGAGGTTGGGACTTGACCTGAGTTTTTGAAGCTCGAATTTTTGACAACTTGGAGGAGTGATCGGACCATTGGACAATCTCATTTTAGAGATCGGAATGTGGGAGACTTATACTTATATCCTCAACACTTTGAAGCTCAGACCTCCAAATCTCTAAACACGGACTTATAATACATCGGTGTGTAGACAGTCACAATGCTTGGACTTGTGGAATTATAGAAGTGGTGCAGTGATAATAACATTACCTTAACATTACCTTAAGGAGTGTCATCAATTACAGGATCCGACCTAGCCTATCTTTGGAACAGTTTTGAAGCTCTTTATTAAGCCAACATTTGATTAGACCACGAGGTGTATTTAAAGAGATTTTGGAGCATCTTTAGAATTTTTTTTTAGAGCACCATTGAAGACACCTTGTGAAGCTAGTCTTGAGCATATCACAATCTTTGTATTAGATTTATTGGTTTTGTATTTTTATTGGTTTATATTTTTAATTTCTATACACTTGATGTTATTCTCTCTAAAGGAAGTGTAAATACTAAGACGATTTTGCTTACTATTATCTTTGTGGGGTTGTAGATATGAAAGATGTTGGCTTCGCTGCAACTATGTTTTCTATGTACTAGGGGTTTAGATAACAAGAATATTCATTATGTTGCAAGTCTCAGGACTGCCACGAAAGTAATATGTGTAGCAGGATCCTTGATAGTATTTTTCATGAAGAAAACCAAAGGTTGAATGGGACCAAGGAAGAAACTAATGAAATCATTCTACATCTTAGACTTGGTGCATTCATTGTGTAGCTAAGACGGTATTGTAGCCTTGGATTGAGGCTCAGATCAGCTAAAACAATATTCAGACCTGTTGTAGCCTAGTTAAGGGCTCATACTCATGGAGTTTATCTTTATTCCTCTACTCAGATAGGTGTGAAGGTAACCTTAGAACCTCAGATCACCTTGTAGCTACAAACAGTATTGAAGGACAGACTTGTGCTTGGACCTGTTTCACACTTGGAGGAGAAAGAAAATTACAAAATAGTCATCCTGTGCTCACAGACTTTGAAGCACCAAAAAAATTGTATTGTGGGACTACGTTTGTTGACTAGGTAGGAGGTTGGGACTTGACGTGAGTTTTTGAAGCTCGAATTTGTGACAACTTGGGGGAGGGATCGGACCATTGGACAATCTCATTTTAGAGCTTGAACTGTGGGAGACTTATACTTATATCATTAATACCTTGAATCTCAGACCTCGAAATCTCTAAACACATACCTATAATACATCGGTGTGTAGACAGTCACAATGCTTGTACTTGTGGAATTATAGAAGTGGTGCATTGATAATAACATTATCTTAAGGAGTGTCATCAATTACATGATAATACCTAGCCTATCTTTGGAATAGCCTTGAAGCCCTTTATTAAACAAACATTGGATCAGACATGGAGGTGTCTTTAAAAGATTTTGGACCATCTTTAGAAGTTTTTTTTGGAGCACCGTTGAAGACACCTTGTGAAGCAGGACTTGAGCATATCACAATATTTTTATTAGATTTATTGGTTTTGTATTTTTATTGGTTTATATTTTTAATTTCTATATACTTGATGTTATTCTCTTTGAAGGAAATCAAAATACTAAGAGGTTTTTCCTTACCATTTTCTTTGTGGGGTAGTAGATATGAAAGATGTTGGCTTTGCTGCAACTATGTTTTCTATGTACTAGGGGTTTAAATAACAAGAATATTCATTATGTTGCAGGTCTCAGGTCTTCCACGAAAGTAATATGTGTAGCAGGATCTTTGATAGTAGTTTTCATGAAGAAAACCAGAGGTCGAATGGGACCAAGGAAGAAACCACTGAAATCATTCTACAGCTCAGATCTAGTGTATTCATTCAGCATATCAGACTATATTATAGCCTTGGATTGAGGCTTGGATAAAGTAAAACAATCTTTGCACTTGTTGCAGCCTAGTTAAGGGCTCAAACTCGTGGAGTTTATCATAATTCCAATACTTGGACATGTGTGAAGATAATCTTACAACTTCAGATCACCTTGTAGCTGCAAATAGTATTGAAGGACAAACTTGTGCTTGGACTTGTTTCACACCTGGAGGAGATACAAAACTATAAATCAGTCATTCTGTGCTCATAGACTTTGAAGCACCAATAAAACGATAACGTGGGACTACGCTTTTTGACTAGGTAGGAAGTTGGGATTTGACCTGAGTTTTTGAAGCTCAAATTTGTGACAACTTGGAGGAGGGATCGAACCATTGGACAATCTCATTTTAGAGCTCGGACTGTGGGAGACTTATACTTATATCCTCAACACCTTGAAGCTCAGACCTCCAAATCTCTAAACATAGACCTATAATACATCAGTGTGTACACAGTCACAATGCTTGGAATTGTGGAATTATGGAAGTTGTGCAGTGATAATAACATTACCTTAAGGAGTGTCATCAATTATAGGATCAGACCTAGCCTATATTTGGAACAGTCTTCAAGCCCTTTTTTAAGAAAACATTGGACCAGACCTCGAGGTGTCTTTAAAGAGATTTTGGAGAATCTTCAGAAGTTTTTTTTGGAGCACCGTTGAAGACACCTTGTGAAGCTGGTCTTGAGGATGTCACAATCTTTGTATTAGATTAATTGGTTTTGTACTTTTATTGGTTTATATTTTTAATTTCTATATACTTGATTTTATTCTCTCTGAAGGAAGTATAAATATTAAGAGGTTTCTGCTTACCATTACCTTTATGGGGTTGTAGATATGAAAAATGTTGGTTTTTTTGCAACTGTGTTTTCTATGTCCTAGGGGTTTAGATAACAAGAATATTCATTATGTTGGAGGTCTCATGACTGCCACCAATGTAATATGTGTAGCAGGATCCTTGATAGTAGTATTCAAGAAGAAAACTAGAGGTCGAATGGGACCAAGGAAGAAACCAATGAAATCATTCTACAGCTCGGACCTGGTGCATTCATTGAGCAACTTAGACTTTATTGTAGCCTTGGATTGAGGCTTGGATTAGCTAAAATAGTCTTCGCACCTGTTGCTACCTAGTTAAGGGCTTAGAATCATGGAGGTTATCTTAATTATAGTACTCGAACAGGTGTGAACATAATATTAGAACCTTAGATCACCTTGTAGCTACAAACAACATTGAAGAACAAAATTGTGCTTGGACCTGTTTCACACATGAAGGAGAAACAAAATTATAAAACATTCATCCTGTGCTCACAAACTTTGAAGCAACAACAAACTTTTAATGTGCGGCTACGCTTGTTGACTAGGTAGGAGGTTGGGACTTGACTTGAATTTTTGAAGCTCGAATTTGTGACAACTTGGAGGAGGGATCTGACCATTGGACAATCTCATTTTAGAGCTCGGACTGTGGGAGACTTATACTTATATCCTCAGCACCTTGAATCTCAGACCTCTAGATATCTAAACACATACCTATAATACATCGGTGTGTAGACAGTCACAATGCTTGGACTTGTGGAATTATAAAAGTGGTGCAGTGATAATAACATTACCTTAAGGAGTGTCGCCAATTACAAGATCAGACCTAGCCTACCTTTGGAATAGTCTTGAAGCCCTTTATTAAGCAAACATTGGACCAGAGCTGGAGGTGTCTTTAAAGAGATTTTGGACCATCTTTAGAATTTTTTTTTGGAGTACCGTTGAAGACACCTTCTGAAGCTACTCTTGAGCATATCAAAAGGAAGTGTAAATTATAATAGGTTTTTGCTTACCATTATATTTGTGGGGTAGTAGATATGAAAGATGTTGTCTTTGCTGCAACTGTGTTTTCTATGTATTAGGGGTTTAGATAACACTTGAATATTCATTATGTTGCAGGTCTCATGACTGCAATGAAAGTAATATGTGTAGCAGGATCCTTGATAGTAGTTTTCAAGAAGAAAACCAGAGTTCGAATGGGACCAAGGAAGAAACCAGTGAAATATAGTATCAAATGAGGAACATAAGTGCATTCTTGAATATTGAACTACAGTTCCATTTGGTTACAACTCTATGTGGATTCTCCTTTTTGTAAACCACCATTATCAACTTACGGGTAATGTACAACTTTGTAAATGATATTCATCTATATATTGTATCGATGAATTTTGAAGTAATCCACACCTATTATGAAGCAATGGTAACAAGCTTCATTCTAAGAATTTGTAGGAAACGTGCATGTCCTTTTATCTGTTACGAGATACTACCAAATAATAGTTCTTCTTACAGTCTCTAAAGGGTGCAAGAATCATTTTATACTACCTTTTGCACATTCTTGGTTGAATTTTGAAGGAATTTATGATTTTGACATTAGCTACATGTAGAATGTGGAGCCCGTACCCTGTTTAACTAATAAATCAATACCACGATTTCCAAAAGGAGGATGATATTGAAATGGAAATGATGAATTGAGGTCGGTAAGACACACTTCTATGCTCCAAAATTTAAAGAGAATATTGTAGCTTCAAATGCGGGATGCAACCATTTAGGTCTCGTATAGCAGCGTTGAAATATGGTTAGAATCTTGACAAATAATTATATGTCAGAATCCTATGTCTCTGGGAATTGTTTGTTTGTTTTTCTACAATATAGAGTAGGTTGATTTTGAACGGATTGGTTGACATCTTTTTTGAGATTCGAGGCTCTTTTGCAATTCCTATTGCTTCTCTATGTGATCTAACCAAATCATGGCTTTTGATTTGTGGCATGCAATTTTTAGTGCGAAGGGAATGTTATGGTTGGTGAAGGCACCGAGGGTCAAATTAATAAAATTTAATTCTGACTCCCTACACAAACTACCAAAGAGTATCTCTTGAATCATAAAGAAAATAAACAATTATAACTAACACTCGACATATTCTTCTGCAAATTCTTAGAATTTTGTAACAGATATCGAAAATTAATATTTCAGGAAACGAATGTCTGGTAAGAACAAAAATATCTTTACCTCAATTACTGATCCATCTTCATCTCCAATTGCACCACCACTCAGCAGGCTCTTATGCTTATCTATCTTTGGATTTCGAAGACATGTAACAATAGCTACATAATTCAGAAAAAAAAAAAAAAAAAAAAAAAAAAAGAAAAAAAGCATGCTTTATTATTTGCAATTCAATCCATAGAAACCATCCTTGAAAGATTATGGTACCAGCCCAAAATTATGCAAATTATCAAGTGCCATCTGCCATGCATTAAACTTAGGTGGCTTTTCCTAAAATGGCAGGTGGATCCTTACAAGATCACAGGATACTGGAGCATATCTGAATGAGCAAAGAGACATGAGCTGTCTGACTCCATTGACTAACACAAGCACAGGAAATAAATACAAAAATTACACCATTATACTTCAACATGCTAAAACCTGTTATAGCCTCCACCAAGTATGTCAATCAATCCAAGTGCTTTATATTAACAACTTATATGCCAACTAATATTCAAATCAAATGGTCCAAAATCTAATATGGTAGAAAGTAAGATCACATTGCAAGTATTAACAGAAAAACAAATATGTATACCAAAACCAGAATTTACATTGAATTATCTCAAATATCTCTGAAGGAAGGTAAAATTTTCTATGTTTTCGAACACTGTTTGGGCCCCAGACTGCAAAAGGTACATTGGTTTCTTGTCGGACAAGAGATGCTTCATTGCTAAAATCATAGAACCTCTCATTCTCAGAGAGATAGAGCCACATATTCTGAATCATTTACAAAGTATGGAAAAATTAGGCTGGAGTTCACAAATTCATGAAAACCACAATGTGAACCACGCGATAGTACATAAAATAAGCCCCAATTAATGGTAGTTGGGTTTTAACATTGCTACCAGGAAAATCTAACAAGACACCCTCTAATGACAGTGACACTTTAATATAATAATAATAAAATGAGACTCAAATAGTGTTCCATTCGAGATAAATAATCTAGTTCTGCATATCTAAAGGAATTAATGTCCATTAAGTGTGTCCTCGTATATTCCCACAATTGGCATAATAATAAGCACAGTTAGCATAACAAGGCTTAGTTGTGTGCACAGTAAACATTTGAAGAGGTTTAGTTGCATCTGATCAATGTTGCAAAAGGCTTAAGGATATTCATTTCCTTGCACGGGACTTGGCATATTCCCTCTGGTAGATATATTATGCTAAGTTAACTTAGCAACTAATCCATCATCTTTTAATTTTGCACTACAATCTCTTAGGAAATTATGTTAAATTCAATTCATAGAAGTCAAACCAGAATGGAATTGAAATTGGCCAAATCATTAAAAAAAGGTCATAACCTATTTTAAGCAAGTTTCTGGAGTTAAGTTACTTCATTCTGACAAAAAATATAGAGTTGAAACATCTGGCAGAATCAGCAAAGCAAAGACCCTCACCCTATAATATTTCTCAATTGTGGCATTTCTCTATCTAGAGAGATGAAATCAGTTAATGAGCCTGAAGAGATCTAGATCTCCTTAACTTAAAACTAGTTGCTTTTGATTTGTGTGCAACTTTAATGTGTGCTAGACTATAGCATGCAACATAATAGCCCAATCCTCCAGTGGTATATTCCATATTAGAATGTTGGAAAATTGATTACATTAATAACTATGCTATTATAATAATTGTAAAAAGCAAAGTAAATATCAAACTAAATGTTTTTCCAGGTCATAGATAATACATACAATTCTAATCTGAAGTTTTCAAAAGCTGTAAGTGTTTCCTTGAAAACTCTATATGAATAGGAGACTCCAACTGATTCTTTGCCTCCTTCAACCAGATAATAGCAATTTCATCCCAGTGGTGAACGACCCCAAACACAAAGCAGACCATGAATTTAGGGCACACCATGAACACCATCACAACTCACCTCACAGCCAACCCAATCATCCCCTGAATGACAAGTTTCCAATGTTGTCTATGGGAATCTTAGATCCCAAACAAACACAATGGCAGAAAATGATGGATGGGAAGTTAATACTCCAAAACCCTACTGAGACCAACAAAATTGTCGATGAGTGCAGTTAATACTCCTACACTTTTCATAAATATTGATGAGTGAATTTCCAACAAAAACATCTAATTCAAACCCACTTCTAGTTATGTAATCATCGATCCACATGCCTTTTTGCAGAGCTCTTAAATGGGTGCAAGCATGGATGACACTCACCGTCGTAAACCAATTGGGCACAACATATTCTTTTCGCATTTCATCAAACAATCTGTTTTGACACCCTCTACCAAAATCCGGGCCAAACCCTTCAAACCCTCCTGCACCGTAAAATCTGCCAATTCATCGTTCTGCTGCAGAACTAACTAACTGGAAAAAAACCCCCAAAAAATCTGTAAATTCAATCTCATTACTCAATGGACAAAAATCCCCAAAAACTCAGCAAATTCAATCTCATTTTAGTTTAAAAACCAAAGAAAAAGAGAAAATGGCTCCAAAGCCCACAAAACGCGTGGAATTTTGATGCCATAAATTTACATTCACATGTAAAATGTGCCTCTCTCTCTCTGTTTGGTTTATTTATGACTTGGTGTTGGTTTACAATAATCGAATTGTGTGGCGGTGATAGAAAAAGGAATTTGGAAATGTTGTATGGAAATATACCATTGATATTTTATTTTCTTAAGTTTTTCTTTTATTTTTCCCTCCAACACTTTGATTTTCATTTTGATTTGGGTTTAGCTATTTTTTCCCTCCACCATTTTGATTTCAGTTTTGATTGGGCTTAGTTATTAAATAGTCTTTCATTTTTTAAATATTTATGAATTTGTCAATTTGAAGAGAAGTATTTTATTTTTATGGAAAATATATATATTGTAAAATAAGAAAATGGAAAAATAGGTTAATTCATCTTTCATCTTTCTTTTAAATGAATAATATTATGATTGCATTTTTAAACATTCATTTAATTGAAGATATTTTCAAACATTCACTTTTATATCAAAGCATAAGAACATAGAGCAATATATTTATAATTAATTTGTGATTACATGGGTTATAATTCTTTTAACATGTATTCACAAATTTGGGAAGGTATCTCTTGAGTATTTTCGCATGGAAAATAAGGGTTAACTAAACAATTTGTTATTAGTTTTGATGGGTATTTGGCTAGTTTTAGACTATCAAATGCCTAGATCAAATATCTTGAGTAAAGTGCATCAGTTCACACTAACAATTTTATTGTGGATGTCATCCATGGATGTGGGGAAACAACCCATTTGTCTCTAAATTTTAGCATTGGAGATGAATTCATAGACCCCCTTTATCTCTAAATCCATCTGCAATGTGAAATTTTAGTGAAATGTAACAATTTAATATCAAAATTGCAATGTTCCATTTCCAAAGTGACAATTAAAAATGACTAGCATAGATGAATAAATCATATACTTCTTTTACTTGCTAGTTGGTCATATTTTTATTCTTTGACTATAGTGTTCATTTTGTCACTTATTATCTAGTCATAAATTTTAGTCATGGACTAAATTAGTCATTTAAGTTAGTCATTTTTAGTTGGGTCACTTATTATCTAGTCGTTTATTTTAACCCTAGACTAAATTAGTCATTTACGTTAGTCTTTTTTAGTTGGGTCACTTATTATCTAGTCGTTTATTTTATCCCTAGACTAAATTAGTCGTTTAAGTTAGTAATTTTTAGTTAGGTCACTTAAAATTGTTGAAATTTAGTAGTAATTCACTTGAAATAGCTGTGGTGACTAACATTTTTAGTCACCTAGTCACTAATTTCATCATTTTCTACTAGTGATAGTAGAAGTGCATGCAATGGGTGCAATGGGAGCACCGACATCAAGGCACCTCTGACAAGGATAAGTTGCACCAGTGCTTGAGAGCTTTGGAGCACTGAAAAGTGAAAAATGCAGTTTTCTGGCTGTAATTTTTTTTTATTTAACCTGTGTAGGATTTCATAGGCACACCGGTGTAGTTTCTTAAGTCTGCACTGTGGGTATTTAGTTTTGGTGCGAGGTTTTAGGATGCACCTGTGCAGAATCTTTGTAAAGCACCAGTGTGCTACAATAATAATATGCATCGGGTGGGTGTGCACGAAGCACACGGTGTCCAGTGTGTCAATTTTTTTTGCGCACCAGTGCTTTCTGTTGTTGAACGCACCGGTGCGGTTTAGCATGATAAGCGAACCGGACAAAAAAAATCCGTAAAAACCTCCACCTGCCAACCTCCTCTAGTAACCTCCACTAGAAACAGATGTCTAGGGTATTCTTATAAGGGGTTCCTCAAAAACATGTGTTAGAGGGTCTTTTCATTGTAGTGTAATGTGCTATCATTTCCTCCATAAAAATTGACCAAGTAATAAGTGGTTTACGAGAACAAAACCATCGATACCATAAAAAATGATTTTGTTCAAAATATAAAGTTTCAATGCATACATTTTGTGTGTGTTTCACATTATGAAAATCAAAGTATTGCTCCATTTGTAGTATCCATGTTATCGGATCCTTGCCATAAAATTTTGTCATATCTATCTTTGAAATATTGTGGGTCTTAGATCTAACACTAGAGGCTATCGAATCATGATTAATATTTTTCTTTTGTTCTCATCATGAGTTTCATCTACTACCTTTTTTCCATTAGGAAGCATTTCTTTGTAGCAACTTTGTCAAATATGATTTTAAACAAATCTTCAAATCTTCCATGTTTCCTTTCATATTTTATTTTATACCATCCATATTAGCTTTCATGTCATACTTCAAACCATCCATATTAGCTTCCATGTCTTCATTTAAACCATCTATGTCATCTTTGTTTTGTCTTTGTGAGATAAAAATTTGTTGCACTTGGTCCTGTAATTTTGATATATCATGCTATAATTATTCCTATTCATGCATCATAATAGAGTTTTATGAGGGCTAAATAGGTGTATAATTCATTTTTGGATGCATTTTAGAACCAAAAAAATATATATTTTCTTCAATATGCCCTTGGAATCACTTCAAACTGATTTTTCAAACGAAAGTTATGCAATTTGTTTTTAAAAAACACACACATTTTTCATGTTTTTAGGAGCTCGATATTGAAATATATATAGATATATACTTTCAGATATCCAAGATATAAAATTCAGTCCTATGGTAGCCCTCTGAGTCTTCTTTTCAATGCCATAGGTAAGACCTAATTTGGATTCTTGAAGATAAAGTTATTCCCAATCTCCCACAATGGCCGAATTATGCACTAGTTCGGTAAAACCAAACTTGTACGTCGTGCCGAGTGTCAGTGACTTTACCTTCAGCCTTGAAATTGATATAGAGGAAACTACAGTCCCTGTAATTTTGACCACTTTTTACAAAATTCAAATCTGATTTCTAAGACGAAAGTTAGTATGATTTTCCCTCGATCACATGTTGGAGATGAAATGATGGAGCCTGAAAAAAACCGTAACTTCCTCAGATCATATCTCCAAAAATATAGCGAACCAATATATGAAGTTTTTACACGAATTTCGTCATAGTTTCGGCTTCTCTTGGTAAAAATTTCAGCTTCTGAATATTTGTAGAAATTTTTTTATAATGAAAATTCCAATATTACCTATTTCTTGCAACGAAACCCTAGAATCGAAAGCTCTGATACCAAATGTTATCCAACCAGCTCACAAAATAGAAGAAAATATAGATCAATGACTTAAAATTTATCAACTTCGAGGAGGAAAATGCCTTTACATTACACAAATGAACAATTCTTGGATGATACAAGTGAAAAAACCTACTTTCTATATATATGAGTCTAAGGGGTCCCAGTATAATGAGAGCCTACATAAAAATAATAATGTAAGGGCACAACAACAAAAATAGTGGGCTTCTATGGAGCACAAAAATATCGATATGGGGACTACATGGGCAAACAAATAATAATGAGGGGGCTACGCTAAC